>PVHP010003075.1:0-82039 GCA_004024765.1 Zapus hudsonius | reverse complement strand
AAAAAAAAAAAATGTCTGTCTGAGTTTGTCTTAAAGGAGCCACAATCGAGGCTGCCCGCTGGCCGCCCGCCGCCGTGCGCGTGCAAAGTGTGTGTTGCACAGGCGGAGAGGTGGATTCCGACCCGAATGCTAGAACCCGGAAGTAGTGGTGGCCATAACAGGTCGCGTCTTACACAATGCATCGGGCTGCTGCAAGTAGGCTTGTCGGCAGGGGTGGGTGCGCCAAGCGAGCTCCGGCCGCCCCGAGCAGGCGGCGGGGCGCTCCATGGATTCGCACGCCCAGGCAGGAATGCACAGCCAGCCAGGGAGCGCGGAGCACACACGCAAGCTGCCTTTATTTCCCCCGTTCTTTTCTCTTCCCTCCCCTTCCAGACTCGCTCTCTCGAAATCAACTGGAAATAAACCCAGGGCAGGCAGAAGAAGCCACGGGAGTTACTTGGCACAGGGTTCGGAATCAGTCTGATAGACTTCAAGACTTTCTTGGAAACGACTGGGGGACGGGGGGGGGGGGGTCCCAGGCTTTTTTTTATATTTTTTTCGGAGTAGGAACATACAAAAAGTACTGGATTTTCAGAGCTAGACTCCCAAAGGGGGGGAAAAAGTCAAGCCTAGAGCCCAAGAGGAGCCTAAACTGGGCTGGCTAAGGTTCTGCCGAGGAGTCCCCAGAATGGGGGCTGGGGGTGGCTCTTTGCAGAACCAGTTTAAGTTTTTTTTTTTTTCTTCCCCGCTATCAGAAGTAGACACCCGGCTGGAGGAAAGGAAATGCTTGCATTTTGTCACTTTGGGTCCGTGTGCCCCCCACCTCCTCGGCCCGACAGCCCCCAGCCCTTACCCGGGCGCGCAGTGAGAGAGGAAGGGAGGGAACAATGAGCCGGGCGCGGGGAAGGTGCCCCCAGCGCTTGTTTACAAACACCGAGCTATTTATGATCGCCGGAAAGCCGGACTCGATGCGGGCACGGCGGTACCCGGACCTCGAGGGCGCAGCCGGGACCCCGGAGCCCGGGGAGGGAGGCTCGTGCCCAGCCCCGCTCGCCGCCAGGGAGCCGTGCGCCCAGGGCGCGGCGCGACGTGGCTGGAGCTCCGGGAATCCAGCTGCCACCGTGGCCGCCTTTGTCTCCGAGGCACCGTGGGGCTCCAGCTCGGCCCAGCTCGGGCCTGGAGGGGCTTATGCGCCCTGGGCGCCTTCACCGGCGACGCCCGGCGCTAGTTTAGCTCCCAGACCTCCACCCTCCACCACCACCACCGCATTCCACTTTTTGGTTCCCGGCCCGGCTCCGAGAAAACTCCCAGCTCCAAAGAAAAAGAAATCCACTTGGAGAGAGAGCGCAGATCTCAGACAAAAGCTGACCCTGCCCACAACTCGGACTCTTCAACCAGCCACCGCGTTTAACTTTCTCCTTTTTATAAAGACCTCATTCCCTGGCCTTAAAATTGTTTTTGCTTTCTTTATTCCTTCATGGAAGCTCGCCCTTTATTATGTTTCGGGGCTCTGTTTGACTCTTCGCGTCTCTGTGCTGGGATCCGGGGCGCGCGCAGCTGGAGAGCCCCCATCGCGCGCGGGGCTCCCGGCTCGCGGGGCTCGGGGAGGACCCCTCCCCCTCCCGCTGAACCCGCTCGGAAAGCTCCCCCTGCGCTCGGCTGCAAAGTGAGCTCACCCAAATCTCGGTAGGCAGCGGTGGAGAGGGCTCGGCCAATCAGAAGGCGTCACCGCCCAGGCGGCTGCGCATTGGCTGCGGGGAAAATCAATTATCAAATAATCGATCAGCAGGGAGCTTCGATCTGCGGGGAATGCAAACTGCCAGTCGCGACTCCCTCCCCGAAGGTGGCTAAAAGCTGGGTCTCAGCCCCCAAAGCAGCCGGCCGCGCTCCCACCGCCCCCCCACCCCACAGCTCACCGGGCCGGTGGAGAACAGAACCCTCACCCCCAGGGCTGTGGGTGGGTCGTGTGAAGAATTCGAGGATTAGGGAGCTCCCCGTCGTGCGCAGATTGTTTGTTAAGGGTTAGGGATCTAAAATGTGTAGAAACCCACTCTTAGGCGCAGAGTCAAAGAAGCTGAGCGCATTAGGAGGGAGGAGGCGGACCCTGATCTCTGTGGAGTGGGCTTCCAAGGCGCAGGGTAGTGGGGCGAAGGTCCGACCACCGAGCTACCATCAGGTCCCGGCGAGAGCACCCTCCCCAGGAGACGGTATCCACCGCTGCTTCCAGCAACGATCCAGCGCCAGGCTGGTTCATAAAGTCCAACGGAGGAGGCTGTCCCCCCTCCCCTACAGCCCTCCATCCCAACCCCAGATGGGGACACCAAACCTTCCATATGCTTGGCCTTGAAAGAGATCCGAATGCTTCAAAATATAGAACCCCCAAGACCCCTTCTCATTCGCCTCGGTGATCTCCTCCCCTCTCAGTGTTTGGTCTTACACACTCAGGTTGGAAGAGATTTTGCTTTTCTCAACACATGCTTGGGTAGCCTTTTCTGGCACAAAGGCACTTGAGAGGTGAAGGTAGGCCTGTGGGAGACGCAGGTGAATTACCTCTAAGTCTCAGGAAGGCTATTGTTACCAAGTTTTGGGAAGCTATACAGTGTGTCCTGGCAGCACCCTTTCTTCCCTTGGGAGAGAGGACTGTCAGAGCTCTCGTCCCTGTGGCCCGCCTGGCCCCGCACCTGAGTGTTGTCTCTCCAGCAGGCCTGCCAGGCAACAAACAGCCAGACTGGATGATCACAGGGGGACCAAGAAGGGGGGCGGTGTCAACTAGACACACATCTACCTTTTACGATCCTTAAATTAACTGTGAGGAAAAGTGTGTAAGTATCATTTAACTGAGAGAAATTTACTACGAAATACATTTAAATGACCTGGGCTCTAACAGACCAAACCTAGGGCTTCTCTGGCAGGTTTAGGAATGAGTTTACAGTTTCCTTCACTCTGCTGCTAAGCCTTCACGTTTAGAAAAGGTTCTTTGATAAACAATATAGGATTTATTTTGGATGGTTGCTTTTTAGTAAATTCTTTCTTTTATTTTTCTAACCAAAGTGGCAAAATAACCTACAGATCAGTCAGTCTTTTCAACCAAGAATCTTTAAAGCCAGAGGGAGACTGTGGGCTTTCACTATCATGTGTCAGATTACCTTTAAAATGTACTTTAAATTGCTCACTCATGGATTTTCTTAAACCATAAGACGGGTTGAACCCGTGAGCTTAAAACAAACTGATTAGTTGTAAAAAGTGCCTTTCCATTTATAAATAATGAGCCTACTACTACTTGTAGTAGGCCTTTGTATGATTCCTTTTGAACAATCAAGGGACTAAAACACTTTTACAATGTAATTACAGTAGTGTAAATTGTTTGCCCAAACCTCATTGTGGATAAGGATTTTACAATTAGCAAACAGTTATTATAGTTGGGGCTTGCTGAGAGAAACTGCACAGAGACTTCTAAAGTTGCAATATCACAGCCATTTTTTAAAAAAAAGCACTTGGAGCTTTTAGCAGGATAGCAATTAATCATCTATTAAAGGGAAAAAGTTAGGGGACAGTTTCGGGTACCTTAGTAGAGGAGTATAATGGCAACTGCTGTAATATTCCAGCTTGTTCTGTGACTGCCCCTATCCTGGGTGCATTTCAGAGGTTTTCTTTGCCTTTCCTTTCTTTCTTTTTTTTAAAAGCAACTTTGATTTTGCAAAACTCAGTTTGGAGAAGGATTCTGTCTCGTAGAGTTGTAGGCCTTCCATTCTGGTTTTCATTCAAGCCCCCCCCCCCAACATCTTCCCAGAGTTAATGCAGGGAGGGGTGAAGAAAGGGGTAAGTTCAGCCCTAGGTCTCTACTGCTTCTTGACCACCCTGTAGGGAGGCGTTTGAAGTAAGCAGTGTTCCTCCTGGTGACTGGTACACTCTTCTCAGAAAGCTCTCTGGTAACTTTCTGTTCTCCTATAAGGAATTGTGTCTTTGGAAAGTCCATATCCCAAACTGTGCTTTTGTCTTACAAGTTCCCATTGATCCATCTGCTCAAATACCCTCCAAAATGAAAGCGACACCTCTGGAGGTAAAGTGTGTGTATTTGCCAGTTCAGAACAAACAAAAGCCTGGTAATCAATGGAGTTTGGCAGCTGTGTTCACAGAATGATAAAGCTTTATCATATGCCACCTAACTTTCAGATGCCTGTTAAAACATTATGCTGGCTTTTGAGGTTGTCCTGGAGTGTGGGAGTTTGGGGTTTATATTTCAAGAACATCAGTCCTCTGTCTTCTTCAGAACCACACCCCACACTAACATTTGCATTTCAAATAAAAGACAACAGAAATAAGGGGTGATAGTTTCAAGAAAATGGATTTGAAATCAAGCAGAGATAATGGAGGAATGCTGGAGATAAAAGCCTGGATGTGAGATGAGAAAGGTCCCAAGAAGTTAAAGCCCATGAACAGCTCTGAAAAAAAGTGATATAAACTATTTATCGGTCTATTAAAGGAAGAAACTGGTTAGGTGATGTGAAAGGGGGTTTAGGGGAGAGGATTAGGAAGAACATTAATCAAGTGGCCTGGAGTAATCTAGGCCACAAGGACTGGGGATTTGTTTACTACATTTTGCCTCAGAAAACAAAGACTGTCTGGGTCCAGTTCAGAAGTCAATGAGAGGTCAGCTTAGGCTCTCTGACCATTGCAGGGAAAATGACCAACTATGGTCTGACTGCCTAACAAAAATCTAGGCGGGACCCCAGTGGGTTGGGGACAGAGAGGAGGGAAATGGGGGCACCATCACAAGATTTGCTCACACAATAGGTATAATTATTCATAATAAAAATATTAATTAAAAATTTTAGAAAAAAATATGTTGAGAGGGGGTCAGCCTTCCTTACAACTTTTATATTTGAAATCTTTAAAATGTTTTGGGCTCTAGAGGGAGGGGGTAAACTATACCGGTTAACATAATTACAAGCTCTGACATTTTCAGAAGTTATGGAGGTCTTTTATTAATTAAATGGAAGGCTTAATAAAATATTCCTAATAAAATTTATGGCTGTCTTAAAACTTTCTAAACAGTGCAATAAATTCTTAATAAAATTAACTGAGAAACGAGTCACTAGCCAACACTTTACCCTCCCCCCTCAACTTCCACATAAGAATCCTGTCTGCAGAATGGAAAGAAATAGAAGCTTTTAGTAAAATATAAATATTAGCTCAGAAGAGATATAGCCCTAACTGGCATTTCTAATGGCCTTGTCCTCCAGTAGCCCCCAAGGTTACTAACAAAAAACTTCGTCAAGAAAATCTCTCCCCACTCTTAGCAGTATATACAAGTATTTAAACGCCCAGTTGAAACACAGTGTCCAGTGCCATGTACAATTCTAACACGGACTCTTAAAGGCTCACTTTGCAAATGCCCTATCCATTAGAAGAAAAGTAAAATCGAGATGCCTGTATTTTATCGCAGTTTAATTTCCTTAAATATTACTTTTAAAGGGTAAATATTTTAATAACATTTCTCTCTTCGTTTATATCAGTTGATGTATTTTGAGAATAAGCATTTTGTTGTGTAGATACACAAAACTCTTTCATGTTATGGCCTCCAAATCTTGGGGAGCTAAAGTTATTTTTGAGATATTTCTCTGCTTCATAGATCCAAAAAGCTGGCTAACTTTAAAAGAACAGATCACTGCCATATCCTCCAAATGCAAAACTGCTTTCTTTGCATTGTTCAGCATTTAAAGGCTTGATCTTGTCTGCCGTCTACTGGACAATGGGAAAACTGCAGCCTCATGTGTAGAACATTTCCCAGGACCGTATTATCTGAAAGTGGAGGTTGGGGGGGGGGGGGAAAGGGGTGTGTGTGTAGAGGGTGAGGTTTGATACTGGTAATTAACATGAGAAGACCAAAGATCTTGGCATCTAATCATGTTTGGAAAATCGAGAAATAGAACATCGTATCCAGTACACATGTGTACGTAAACCACTTGAGTAAGGTACAAAGCTAAAATCTACATTTAATACAGCAGTGTGTGTATGCGCTTATGTGTGTGTGTGTGTGTGTGTGTGCGCACACGAGCACGTGTGTGCTTCTGTGTGTGTGTGTGAAAAGTTGGAAAGAAAAGATGATGTGACAAGCTCAGCCTCTCTGAAAAGAAATTATGGATTATTGTTTCATTCTGAGTGTGAATTTGGGTGGCAGTTAAGTTAAAGGTGTCTACTGCCTGGATAATCCAAGATTAACAAGTTAATTCTTGGAATCTTCACCCTGACTTCTGTTCAGGAATCAAGAGAATCACTTTTAGAAGAGGGGGAAATGAAGCTGTTCATCAGAAAAAGTTTAGTTGAGTCCCCTTTGGGCAATTCTTGCTGAAATTGTGAAGCAAATGTCTTCAGTGTATATAGTAGAGGCTGCTTGATGTTCTCGTCATGATTTTAAAAATATATATATATGGATCTGTTTCCTTGTGGAAGTTTTGCGGTGGGGGAAGAAACCTGAAGTCAACTTTGGCCTCTGATTATTGACATAGTTTCTCAAGTAATTTCAATTACCATATAGAAGAAATTGGATTATTTTAATGAACAATGCCGAATATCTCCCTCTGGCCCTCAAGTGGATAAGTCGAGCTGTTTTAGATCAAAGAAACTTAAGTTTTTTGACAGAAAGACTTGTAAAACTGTTCATCTGTTTTTCTGAATTGAAGCCTGAGAACAAATGACTAATTAGGAGGGTTTCTTTTAATGGAGACATAATGGGGAAAGGAGAGCTTCTGACATTTTATTGGAGCTTGGGTATGTTTCACTGATATACTTTAGATGTGTGTTTTGATGGGGTGTTCTGCCAAAGTAACTTTACAATCATAGAATCATAAGAGAACCTACATCCCTTGCATGACCATCTGAAAGCTTGGGGTGGTTCCTGTCGTGCTGTGTCTTTTAAACTTGCGTACAAGCAACTGAGCTGTGAAGGTTATTATTTTATGAGCCATATTTAAAAAACAAACACAAATCCTCCTAATAACAGCTGGAAAAGAAACTCGGAAAATTCTTCCAGAGACTAATCACAAGTGAGCCCCAGGTACTGGGTGCTGGAAGAGGTCTGACAGTCTGGCTGTGCTGTCGTCACCCAGTGGCCTTTGAAGCACCTGGATGAGCCACCCAGGTCCTGCTCAGCACCCACGTTCCACTTGGTGGGAAAACTGGAAAACTTTCAGGCAAAATCATACTGATTGTTCACCAATTAAATCAACATTTCATTGAGTTGTTAATGAAGAAGGAAAACAGCCAAGGCTTCCAGCACCTCAGAAAGAATTCAAGCCGTGTGAAAAACGCAATGACTATTTGAAAATGTCCCTTTTTCTCTTTCTTAAAGAAATGGGAAAAATAAATATAATCATTCCTTGTTTGTTTTTTTTAAAACTCACGTCAAGTTATGATTATGCTTGCTGAAAAATCACTTTTCTGGGAGAATTTATGCGAGATAGGGCCAATTTGCAAACCTGTAACTACCTAAGGGGAGGAGGATACTTGTGAGCTGCAAGCTGGCCGGGCGCCCCTTCTTCCCGCGGGGGGCCCCCTTTTTTCCCACCTTTCTGGGGATAACTTCATTGACTGGCAGTTCCCAGGCCACTTCGGGCACTCTTCCTGGGGCGGGGGCTCTCTCTCGAGGGTTGTCACCACGAGGCAGTGTGCGTCTGCGGGTGTCGGGGGTCCCCGATCGCTGCGTCCTGCGGAGCGCAGAGCCGGGGCGCGCGCGCGGGGCGGCTCGCTGGGCGCTGGAGAGGCGACGCGCGGGGACATGTCCCCGGGGAGCCGGCCAGACCCAAGCCAAGGTGGGTTCTCAGGCTGGATGGCCCGGCTCTCTTCCCCGCCCTTCCTGGGTCTTCTTGTCTTTGCGGGCAAGGGTGGACCAGTCGGGCGTGCGCACCGGCCAGTCTTCCTCGGCTGGGGGCTGAGCACCCGAGGGTGCCTTTCATCCTGCGGCTGCCTCATTCTGGAGGCTTCTCGCCTCTGCTCCTGGACGGCTCTTCCTTAGGAGCTGCCCTGTCTGGGCGGCCGCAGGGCTCCCCTGGCCTCCCCAAGGTCAAGTGCGCCCTGTCTGGGACGCGGGACTTGGGAGATCTGGGTGTCCAGCGCCCGGGCGGCTGCGGCGACCCCCTAGAGGGCTGGGGGTGCCATCTGTGCCAAGGTTAGGACTCCAGTTGTGCAATGGGAGGCCACGCAGGTCCTGGTCCAGGGTTCCCGCTCTCTCGCTAGGGAGGGTGGAGGCTGGGCTTGTGCGCCCCTCTCCCAGGACGATCGCCCTCGACCTGGGCATCGAGGAGGGGGAGTAAGGAGCGACTTGGGGCCCCGGGTGACGAGCAGTGTGGTTGACAGCCGAAGGCATCCATTCTCACCACCAGGACGCTGCCACGTGGTAAGGACACTCGGGCTGGCCACCTAGACGAAATACGCCGGATTCCCGCGTGTCCCTTTCTGCATAATTGCATATTGACTTTCCGAAACTGTTCCGCAGAGCTATTTGTGTTTCCCTTTTGTTCACATTTATAAGCAATTCCCTTGAGGAGGAGAAAGAAAAGAAGGGAGGTGGCACAGGCAGGCTGAGGCCCAAAGACTGACTGTCGCCCCCAAATCAGTCTAGAAATGACCCCTCTGCTCAGCTCCTGTTCAGTGGGGGGCGAAGCGAGCACTGTGCCCAGCACCCACTTTCACAGTCTCTCCCCCACCACAGGGAATTTTGGGCTCAGAAGTTAAGACAGGGCTCCTGATTTGCCCATTTCACAGACAGGCAAGCTGAGATCCAGAGTGGTTAAGTGACGTCATATTTCTCTTTTCTGAACCCCTCAAAGTTCCTTTTAATATATTTTCCACAACTCTTTGAAAAAGAAAAGAAAGAGAAGAAGATGGCCTGGGAGTGGTTAAAGCTGCTGGCTTGTGAAGCCTGGCACCCAATTTCAATTTACAAAACCAGCCTTGTGGAAAAAAAAAAGTGGCTGAAGTGTTTGGCATTTATTTGCAGTGGCAAGAGGCCCTGGCTTGCACACACACACACACACACACACACACACACACACACACACACAAATAAATAAAAATATTTTAAAAAGAAGACACCTATAACTAAGATGGTTGTGGACTGTCTGAGCTCAGAGAACCAGTGTGTGCCTGTGTGTGAGTTTGCATGTGCGTGTGTGCCTGTGTGTGTGCCTGTGAGTGTGTGCATGTGTGCCTGTGTGTGTGCATTTGTGTGTGTGCATGTGCCTCTGTGTGTGTGCCTATGTGTGTGTGTGTGTGTGTGTGTGTGTGTGTGTGTGTGTGCCTGTGTGTGTGTGGGCAGGGAGCTGTGGCTCTTTCACCTACCTTCCCAGTTCCATCACAGAGCCTCTTTCAGACAGAGCTGCACAGTGACTGCACAGGCCATGAGGAGAGAACGAAGGAGAGCTTGTAGTGATGAAAAAGGGAGTCTCCCTGGAGCCAGCTCTTCTTTCTAGCACCCTCAACAGACACACACGCAAACAAACAAAACTCCAAACCAAAGCAAAACAAACAACTCAAACTTTGGAATTGACTTCCTGGGACTGAATGACTGACTCTGAACCCAAAACTCTCCCAGGTCACCTAGGGGAGGAGGGAGACACTCAGGCTTTATTTACTCCAGGATTAAGAGCTACGTGCCTTCTGATGATGCCTGGTCAGCAGCTTGTCTTTTAAGGATTCAGAAAAGGAGCTTAATAGTGTCCAGACAGACAGAATATCTCCTTGGGATGTTTCCAAGTTAACTTTACAAGAACAGCATTTTATTTTATTCTACTTTCTAGAAACCATGGCAGCTTGAACAACCCTTCTGTGCAAAGACACCCTGTTTCTTTTGTGGGTAGACTAGTGTGATGTTTTCCTTTCTCTTTAATCTTCAACATTTGCTTATAAAATAAATCAAATTTTTATTTCCCCCCTTTTCTCATTCCCTTGCTCTCTAGCCTTTTATTCTAAGTTGTTTTGTTCCCTTGAATTTTGTCTTGGATGGCCAAGGAAACTTGAATGTAGGTGCTTACCTATAGCCAACTATGTTTATTTTGTCTTCTTTAAAGAATCATACAGTTTACTGTGCTTTTTTTTGTTGTTTACTGAATGATAACAATCAATTACCGGCCACTCTGAGGTTCAGGCTCCATATTATTCTGTATCCTAGCCCAGCCTTTATCTCTTGCAGCCTTTTTCTTACACGATTCACAGAATTTCCCCATATTTTCCCAAGATCCCAGGGCTTTGTGATACACCACACTGTAAACTCTTATCATTTATTGAATGCAGTACTGAAAATAAAGAATCATTGTGGAAATTGTTTTGACTAGAAAAACTCTTTTCCAGCCAAGAGCCCAGTGTCCACAGTCACTAAGAGAAGAGAGGGGACACTCCACTCTACATATATCATAGTCACCAATGGGCTGATTGAATAGGAAAAAGTCAGCCACTTGAAAAATGAATTGATTATAGTATTTTTACTTCTAAATTCGGTTTCGATGGTTGCACTTAAGGATTGTATATGATGAAATTCCAGAATTTGTCATTTTGAAATCAACAACAAATGCTTAGTATTATGACACCTAAGAAGACCTATGACAGAGAAATTTTTAAAGAGATTGATTTTGTAATTGGGTTGGATGAAATTATTCTAAAGCATTATTTCTTGATTTGACCTCAGCCATTTACACCCAACTGTAGAGTTTTTGTCCTGTCCTAATGCTGTCTGAGTTGCTGCTTATTCTTTATGCTTATTCTTTATTCTTTATTCTTATTCTTTATTTTATTCTCACCTCAAATAAAACGCACATAGGATCTTTTAAACGGAACCTTCTATTACAGTTGAATTTCTTCATATTCTTCCTCATACAGAGAGCAACGATATGCTAATAAACTTGGCACATTTTGCTTGCATATACTCCCAAATCACCTTTTCTTCACTCTTAAAACAATTGCCTAAAAACATTGTAGTCTGTTCAATATGCCAGGTTCTAGGCAGATTCAACTTCGACGATTAGCATGAGAAAGTACTGCTCAAAAAATATTGCACAATGAGGACAGAAGAAAGAATAGTGCCTAGAAAAAGAAATGAACACTGGTGATTAGGACAAAATAAACTCCAACTCTAGAAAGAAATTAATAGCAATGTCTGACAACTCAACTTTGGTATTTAAAGTAGCATTGCATCTCGTACGATAGCATATGCAAAATTGTTTCTATCAATAAAACCCATGTAGTCTACATTTCACACGACAGCCTTTTGAAATACACTCGCTGCAAACTTAGACATTTTTTTAAATAAGAGAAACCTGTAAAATACTATTTCTTGTGATTTATATTATATTACAGAAAAGGAACAAACACTTCTGTGATTTTTTTTTTAAATCCATTTGCTCCCAGATACCTCTGTTTTTGAAATTCTCCTGGCAGAAAAATCAAGCTTCAAAAGTATTCCTTAATACCTTCCGGCACAGTAGCATCCAGATACTGGTCTCCAGGTTTGACAGTGACAATCGAGGTCTTTGTTGAAAGACAATTTAAAGAGCTAAAGTAAACAGCAAGATGTCAAAAGCTCAGGTTCTTTTCGAGTAACCCATAAGGTCTGGCTGGGTAATCACTGACAAGTTTCAAAAGTTAAGACAATATTTTTCTCACTGGCCAGACAAGTTTTGGAAGCACTTTCTGTTGCTCTCTGACTTCTCAACTGGCATTTTTTAAATATACCATTGTACACTGAGTTTGTGAAACAATTTGTCAGTTACTTATAGGTCGTATTTCTTAGTGCCTAATAATGGTTACCTCTCTCAGCACACCAAATGCTATTTGTTTGAAGTTTTTTGTTCCATTTAGTTTATTTTTAAACATAGGACTGAGTTAGAAATAATAACTTATTGAAACAACATACAAACTTGACCATGTTCAAAACCAAGGAAAATCAAAACCAAAAGGTATTCTCTAGCCGAAGCAGAATGCCTGAGAACTTGAAAACCACAAATCGGTACATAGCTAGCTGTGTCCCATGAACCCAGCTACACCCCTTAATTTGACAACCAAATACCAACCATCAACCAGTCCCCTGACTTACAGTAGACAATTGTTGTTCCTTGAGTACTTAAATCTCTTTACTTTAATAATTTTTGAACTGTGAAAAGTAGCGTCTTCCAAATTTTAGAACATTTTTTGTACTTTTGAATATTCTTATTTGCTACAAGAATAGGAATTGCTTCTTGGAGGGAGCTCAAACAATGCACCTTCCTCAGGGCTTTAGCTGGTTTGAATTTGTTTCAAAATTCTCTTCTTTTTATTTGATTTTTCCTTTCCTATGAATCTGTAGTTTAGTTCTGCTGACACAGTTGGTTAACCCCATAATGGAAAACTGATAAAAAAACACTTTCTAAAAATGTCTATTCCTATTGCTGCTATTAATCAACAATTTATTTATTTATTTATTTATTTATTTATTTATTTATTTATTATTTATTTATTCCCTATCACTTTTGGTTTGCATAGCAAAATCTTTCCACTCCAGTAATCCTAAATGGACATAGTGAAGTCTGTATATCCTGCTCTTTGCAATATGGTTTATTCTCATTACACTGTGTCTGATGGACATTAGCAGGTTAGAATAAGTGAAGGATCTTAGAGAATTCTAGCAAGCCATACATGAGCCAGAAGCAGATAGGAGAGGTTATCCCAAACCTAAGTCAGGTATATTCTCCTTCCAGTGCTGAAGAGATCAGTCAGTTGCTCAACAGACAATTTGCTGTGGTCAGATAGACACAAGGAAGGGCTCAGGCCAATATGATGTGCTTAATCAAGCCATTCCCACTTTGCCGCAGAAGCTCCAAAATCTCTCAGAATTTACCCGCTCCTTTCAAAAAGCATTGTTACTGACAGTTTTTAGACAGTAATAAAAAGACTAATCTGTTGTAATTTTTATAATTCGGTTATTTTTCTCTTTTCCACTGTCAGGTTACCCTTCTCACTAATGTCAATGATGGTCCCAGCCATGCTCATTTTGACTGTTTCACTAAATTTGTTTATGTTGCTTATAATTGCCAAGTATGCCAACTTTTTGTCATATATGTTTAATTCGGAACTTTAGTATTGTTTGAAGTGACTTATCCATCCTAAGTAAAAATATAGCCAGTGATAAAATTGACAATTTAATTTAATAAAATATGCAAAGTATAATCCTCGCCCCAGGCTTTACCACTGCCCCCTCACCCTGCAGAAAAGCAGTGCCATCCTTATATCACAGACAAAGTTTAAGGACATGTATGTTGTCTAGGATCAAAGGCAGTGTCCTAGAGCTCAGCTTGGTACTGAATTTTGGAATTTTCCTGGGAAAGAAAAACAAAAAACAATGTATCACTGTATGATGCATTGTATTCTGCTAACTATTTGGGGAAGAAGTATAAGAAAAAAGTGAGAAAATATTTCTTTCTTCTTAAAATTTTAAATCCTTTTCTCTCTTTTGCTATCGTCTAATTCATAATTAAAAATATTTAAGCTTCTGGAATTTATGTCTAGAAAGTTTCACAATTTTCTATGTCCAGGCATTTTGAACTGATTATCTAGATTCAATGAGAAATATTTTTTCCTCTATGTTTTGGTCATTTTTATTAGTTAATATTTATTTTTGAAGGAACAAAATTACATATAAAACAAGGTTAAACTTAATAGTGTTCTCTCATTCTATGCATATATGTTAGGTTCTCATAGTTGATACATCTTTCTGCATTTTAAAACACCATAATAGTTTAAAATATTATAAATCAGTTTATGACATATAATATAACACAGTTTTTAAGAAGGCAGCATTCAAACTTTCCATTTAAAGAGAAATAAGAAAGCCACCTTCAGGAAATATTCCTTAACTGGCAGGAGTCCTTTCCAGAGCAGTTACCATGGGACTGTGAAGTATTTGCCAATTATAACAGTGCACTAATTATCTGCTTTTACATCTCATTTTTCTGTCTTGCTGTCTAAATTCACTTCTAATTATATGGTACCATTTTTTATATGACACATCTGAGACTGTTGCTTTATCAAATATAAAATCTTTTACTTGGAAATATTAAAGAGATACTCTCATTTCCAAAATATTTTGTTCTGCAGTGTAGTGAAACCTTTTGCTTATAGATTGAGTAATCTGTCATGAGGGTGTGTGTGTGCTGGGAAGGTGACAGGAATGAAAGGAGGAACATTTAAATATTAGACATTTGGTATCTTCAAAAAGAGAATGACAGAGACAATCAGCCTTGTTGTACTTTCTACTTTTTCCAATGCAGTTGTGGGGGTGAAGCCGCATCACTGGCTTGGTATCATCTCTTTTATTACTTTATAGACTTTCTCAAATTGTAATTCATGGGAAGCACAGTGTAGGAGAGGCAAGGTTACTGGGATTGAGCATCTGTCTTCAGTGGGATTCCTTTGCCTACTAGATCACAGAAGGCTGCTAACAAAGCCAACAGCAGCAGCAACAAGCAACACTTTCCTGGGCTTCAATCCTTCCCTTCCCCAGGCTCTCTAAGCACACGAAAGCAAGCTGACTCTCAGAGAGAAGGGGCAAGTCCAACTTACTGCCACAACACAAGAGCTGAGACCATGAAGTGTGTTCTCTCATCATTGAGGCCTTCTGGCTTGATTCCAACACAGGCTCACATGAAGGCTGTCCATCTGATCAGTGCATCTGCAACTTTCTCAAATTCTATGTCTGATCAAACTCTATCGTGATCTTTAATGCATGTGCATGCACTTCAATGTCTGTTTTCAAAGACAACCCAGAGAATAATTCTCAAGCATCTGATAGGGTGTTTGACGCTTCTGAAAATACAAACAAGATCTAGGCTGCATATTCAAGGCATGTAAGGATATGGGGATCCAGCAGTTTTAGATCTAAGGCTCTGCAAGGGGCAAAGTAAAGAGGGGCTGCATGGAGAGCTGTCTTTGTGCCAGCCAATGGCATGCATGCTTTCATACATACTATTCATTTTTACAGTATCCGAGTCTAATGCCAGGTTGTTATAACAATCACATGACAGAGTTGGCTATTTGTGTGTGTGTGTGTGTGTGTGTGTGTGTGTGTGTGTGTGTGTGTGTGTGTGTGTATCTTGTCATATTGAGCTGAGAGCCTTTGGCTATCACTTTCACTTTTATGTTTGGCCACAGAGTCATTTATACCCATTCAGCTCAAGATGTTCTACTGAAGCCCCCCTCCATCTCTCCCCAACTAAGGAAGAAAGCAAGGCTTTAAGAGCCACGAGGAGGAGGCTTTCTTCATAACCAGAGGGGTTTCAACAATGGTAGAGGAATGAGGCCATTTTCACCCCTCACTCCCTCTTGGGCCCAGGGTTCCTGATCTGGAAATCAGAAAGACTTGACTCAAGGTTTTGATATTCTTCCCAGTGCCAGTGATTTTTTTCTTAATTTAACATTTGAATTTGCCAATGCCAAATGTGTATAGCTACAAAAAAGAAGATGAGGTAATTACAAACAGAACTTGCCCAATGAAAGACTCAGGGGACAAGAGAAATTATTGTCTCACTCTGACAATCAAACACACATTCTTTCGTGGTAATCATAAGATACGCTGAAAAATATTTCTCTTTGGTTTTGTCATTTTAATTATAACCTCTTATGGAAATTAAAACCTCCCAAAGCTTTCTCATTTTATGGAAGGACAGTCCTCACACCAAACACATGCAGACTGAGGTTTTCTTCACGACTATTTTACTGTGTGCTCTGGAATAAGACATCACCCCTCTCTGGGCTCAGTGCGATGCTATTAATATCTCCTTCAAAATGGTGTGTTGATGTTTAATCAATATTCATAAATCTCTGGAAGGTCCTTTAGTAATAATTGTGACATAAAGTATGAAGTATTATTCTTGGAATGGGATAATTTTATCCAATTAAATCTCCTATGAGCTATATCACCTGGGCAGGAAACATTGTTATTACTTTGCAAATGACTTTGCACTGTACTTAGGTTTCCTCATTCTCCCTAACCAGTGCTGAAATCCAGCAGTTTGCAGTGCTGGCATGTGGGTTGTTACCGTGAGGTACAGTATTTCTGGTAAGGTGGTTCAGGGACCTAACTCTCTCCTCGGAACCATCTTATGGAGTGCCATTAGCGTCATTGCAGTGTCTCTTTAATTAAAAAATGGATGAAGAGTGTCATTGATTTGAATGAGATCATAGTAGGCTTTAGAGTTGTCAACTTGGTCTATGAGGTTTACCCTGGTTTCTAGATATTGGGGTCTATAAGCAGCTGGCGGTACCGGCCTTTGTAAATGTAGCCAGCCTTTCAAAACCAAGGCCAAAACATGAAAACATGCAATTGACACTCAATCATCCCAGCAAGCACTAGAAATTACCTCTCATGGTTGAAGAGCACCAGTGAAGACATCGTCTTAAATTCATCAATTAATGCACTTAGACACTTAGTTAACTAATTAAAACCTGTGAAAATTATTTCTTAATGATCCAGGTGCCAGGATCAGGACTGGGGAAGACCTAAAGAGATGTAGGAAGGTGTGATCATATGGTTAGTGACTAAGTGTTTTCTTGGCTCACTCAGATGCACAGAATATCACTTTTGTTCATAAAATATTATTGAAAATGTTGGTTTTATTTTTGAAATTATTCTAGGCAGCTTGCTATATTGTCACATTGAAAGATAATGATTCCAAATTGCCAACTTCATACATGGCTGGGACTAATTCCCATGAATGTTCATTATAGTTAAGGATAAAGCGGGCATTTTTTTTGAGAATTAATAAAAATTTTAAAAAATGACTCATATTTTTGGACACAGAGTTTTGAAGTGTCTGGTTGGTAAAGTGAGAGAATTCCATCGTTTTCAGTATATGAAAGTATTTATCTAGTCAGAAATGATTTTTTTCCTTTCCTCCTTGTCTCCACCTTTTCTGATCAAGTCAAAATGCAGTGACTTTTGGGCTGGGGAGATAGATCAGTTTGTATAGCCCTTTACCACCCACCTAAAAGAACCTGATTCTGGATCCCCCACACCCACATAAATGCTAGCTGTGGTAGTTTGAATAGTGTCCCCCAACAGATTCAAAAGAATTTCTCTTTGGATAGAAAGGCAGATGGGGCCTGACTGTTCCCTCTCCTTCACAGTCATCACATCCCATACTTTATCTGGCAGTCCTGTACTGGTTGCAGGACAATACCAGAACCAAAAAACCAATTTCCTAGATGGCAAAGTTTAAAGACTCTCATTAAGACCGATTTACAAGAATGGTGTAGGGATATCTAGGGTTTAGAAATTCCTCTAAGCCTCCAGCATGAACCAAGAATGGTCGGAAAATTTTTATCCAGATGGTACATTTTCTATTTCTCAATAGCGTAGGTATTTGGTCCTCTACATTTGAATAGCTAGTACACAGGCACTCACGCATGCACGCGCACATGCACACACACACACACACACACACACACACACACACACACACACTCCATATAATGCCAAGGAACCGAGTCTGCCATGTGCTAGTGTCTGCCACATGCTAGGTAAGTGCTCTACCACTGAACTATGTGTCCCCAACCCTTTTCATTTTTAAATTTGATTTTGAGACAGAGTCTCACAAAGAAGAAAACAGGTGTTTACTGTTTCCTGAATTGGGGAAAAATCTACAATTCATGCCTATGCCTCTTGGGAAGAGGATAAATTTCTCAGAGAGCAATTCTATATGGCAAGATTTAAAACAGTATTATAAAAGAAGACATCAGAACCAGTTCAGTAATCATAGTTGATTCAGTCCAAGCCAGCATCCTATCTTCCTTAGATGACAGAAATTGCAGAGTCCATAAAATACACCTTTAACATATGGACTTGAAATCAAAGGCATCTGCAAATAGGGCCCAGTAGAGTGGATGTAGGAGCCTTGAGGATCTGCACACTCCACATACAGACCGAAGGAAAGTGTATTGGCTCAGTTCTCATTAACCTAAAGTGTAAAAAAATACTCTAAGCAAGAAAAGAAGAAACATGATAGGCATAATAAGTCATACAGTTTGGAGAAAAATGTGCAGTTGAAAATGGAATATTTTCCTTTCCTGTTCAAGGTGGCCTCTTTTGGAGAAGCCAACTTAAAAACGAGAGATCAAACTGTATGAAACGATCTATAGATGGTATCTAAGAAAATAAAACTAAACAGAATTATCCCATGATATTATATAAGTAAGATATGCATTAGCAAGATGAAGCAAATCTGATGAGGTGGATAATAGATTCCGATAAATGGAATGAGAGAAAAAATACACCAATGGAGGCTGGATTAAAGGCACCAGCTTGCAAAACCTGATCTCCTAGAGTACCCATGTTAAGCCAGATACACAAAGTGATGCAGGCATCTGGAGTTTGTTTGCAATAGCAAGAGGTCCTGGTGCACCTTCTGTCCTGTCTCTCTTTGCAAATAAATAAATTTTAAAAAAGAAAATATGCCCATGAAAAATTAGAGAACAGGCAAGGGTTTTCATAGGCAGGTGAGATCTGGTACATGGATCATTCTTCATAAGAAAAAAAATTTAAGTAGAACAAAGCAATAATCAGTATGTTAGGAGAAACCTTCTGAAATGAAGAAAGACCTTTTTACAATTCTATGGGACAGGTTATGTTGCAGGAAGAAAAATAGATTCAGAGTAATAACCTTGACTTCTCAAGTATTCAAGCATCCTGGTCAAATTATCTGAAGTTCCACAATACAGTCCTGAGGCCATTTGCAGAAAGGTAAATCACCTCCAAATGGGAAGTTACTATGCTCTCAGATGTCTTCACTTGGTGTGATTTCAGCGTCAAGATGGACCAAATGTTCACAGCTATGAGGGGAGAAAAATGTCACCCAAAGATTTTCATACCTACCACATAAAAGCCACAGGCAAGCAACCTGGAATATTGCAGAGTTCAGGAAACTGGTAAAATATTTCTTTAAAATGCCACATAGTAAAATAAAATCCAAGCAAAAAATGAGGAATTCATATATGAAAGAGAGATGGAGATCATTGAACATACTATGTCCAGAAACCAGCATAAACAACTGTAGGACAGTTAAAACTTTTAGTGCTTCAGGCCCATCACACCACAGGAATTGATCAGTTAGTGACAATAGAGAAAGACACAGCTCTTAGGATCTCCCACGGGTGGACATATGGAAAGAGGGACATATGGGTTGGCTTGTTTTAGGATTTGGGACCAATAAATCAAGCTGAAAGTCAAGGTGCTGAAGCATGGATATATTATTTAAAGTTGTAAAGATAATCACTCAAATAACTGCAAAAGGGTTCTGAACCATGCAAATTAAGAGGAAAAAAGGAAGCCTACATTACATTGTGAAAAAGACAAATGAATGGAGAGTTTTAAAATATTGTTAACAAACAGCTATTTATGAAGGGGTTGAGAAAATATATTTATATTTATGAAGCTATTTATGAGGGGTTGAGAAAATAGCTCATTTGGTATAGTGCTTGCCTTTACAAGAACAAGACCTAATCCAATGTTTATAAAAAAAGACAAATGTGGTTCATAGACCCCAGGAGGTCATTGACCAGCCCATCTACAAGTCCCAGGCTAGTGAGAGATCCTTTTCAACAAAGATGAACAGTGAGCCTAAGAGATGACACCTGAGGTCATCTTCCAACCTCCACATGCACTCCCCCCCCATTATGAGGAAGTCTATCTATTGTTTTAATAACACCGTGAAAACGATGGTCACTTACTAAAACAATGTGACTGATATTGAGTTGAGACTAAAACACCCATATGCTGTGTAATAAGAGTTGCAACTCAAATAGGAAGTTCATAAAATTTTAAAAAAACAGGTAAAGACACACACACAAAAAACTAGAATGATAACATTTTAGTGTTGGGCAAATTAGACCTTCATACTAAAAGTATTGGCCAAGGCACATGCTATCACATAATAATGCCAAAAGCTAGGAAGAAGATGACCACACAGTTTTGAATACCTAGGAGCTAAATTATGTAGCATTACATTTAACATTTTACATGTTAAATGTAAACATGTTACATTTAACAAAACCTATAGAGAATACCAGTGGCATTGGCTCATTTATAAACTTTAATTTTCTATCAGGCCATGAATATCTCAGTAAAATCTAAGTGGCAAAGACATCAGAAGAATTATGTAATGATCTGGACATTAGAATGAAATTTCAATATGGAATACAAGTAATGTGAAATTATCTTTTGAACTCTTCTGATTGTCATTAACTAAACTGAAAGTTTGAGCTGTCTAGAAAAGCCACTTAACATGAAAGACATATTTAGAAATGAAACCAAAAATATAGCTGAATCCTAGTGATTGTTTTTAATCCCCTGCGTTTCTTTCATTCACTTACATTTCGCTCATCAGTAAGCTGCATGGACTCTTCCTCCAAAACATATCTCACTTTGTCACCTCTCTGAAGCCACTTTTCTAAGTCATGCTCACCTTTGCTTGTTTGGACATCTGGAACTGCCTCCTTGTTGTGAAACAGCCTCATTATATGGTTTTCCTTTCATTTGTCTCTCTATAATGAATTCTGCACATGGCAACTGAATGTGTTTTAAAAATGTGTATAAATTGATGCTTAAAAACTTTCTATTTTTTTGCATTTATCTCAATGGTCTCATCTTTTACTTCTCTCTGTCTTTTACTATGTCCCATTAAATCTACCTAACAAGGAAAATCCTTACTTCAAAGTCATTTTAATTCTTATTTCCTCCTACGTTCTCGGGAATTCAAGGAGAGCTTAAATTTTAAAACCTTATTAATATAAGTCTACACGTTAATAAACAAATGAAGAAAACTTAAAGTCTTAAAGGACATCAAGCATGTTTTATATAAGTAAATTATCACTTACAATTAATTAATAAAGAAAATGTTACCAATACAGGAAGATAACTCAGTCAAATTGGCATAGTTTGTCAAGTGAAAACTGAAAATTCTATACTGGATAGTGAGACAATTCTCATGAGTTTGAAAATGGAGAGATTTTGCTTTTTTGCTGGGTTTCAAACAATACTGTGATTACTAAGAGTTATGGAAAATTATGGGAAAAGAGGAAGGAGGAGAGAAGGAAAGAAAGGAAGAGAAAAAGAAAAGGAAAGGAAAGAAACCACAGGTTATAAAATTATTTACCTAGAAAACAGACTGTAAGCAAAATATTAGAATTTGCCATGGGCTGAATTATATTCCTCCCTTCATATCCCACAGAGTGCCTGCATCTTTAAAGGGGAGGTGATTGATGAACTCATAAGAATAGCCCTAATCCAATAGGATTAAGAAGAGGAAGAGTGATCTTTCCTTTTTTTTTTTCCCTCTGCCATATGAAGCTTTAGGACAAAAACGAATACCTGAAAGCCATGAAGCAAACCCTCCACCTGTACCCTGGAGAACTAGGAGAAATTAGATTTTGGTATTTAATTCTCCCAGTCTATGTTTTTAGTGTTGTTATTATTTTTGACAGCTCAAAATTATTAAAATAGGAATGATAAGAATTCAACAAGGTTGACATAGTCAATATGTAAGAAATCAATTATATATACCAGGAGCAATGACAAAAATGCAACCCTAGGTATCAACAAAATAATAACAAATAACAAATAATAACAAAATAATAATAAACATTAGATATAAATATATAAAAGATGATGGCAAAAATTCAAATTTTTTTAAACTCATAAGAAAATTTAACATATAGAATTTAAAAAATAGTCATGGACACAAAGACTTAATTCACAAAACATTTCAATTCTTGCCAAAGGGGAAAAAGATAGGTAAGATAACTTTTAAGAAAAATAATAAGACAGGGGATTTGATCTTCTAAATTTAAAGTCTTAATTTAAAGCCTATAATAACTAGTTTTGCAATGAGACAAAAAATGATTTGATGAATAATCAAATCAATGGAACATACTAGAACAGTTATAGATACCTGATATAGCTCAACAAAGGTATGTTTTATTAGTATAGAATGATGGACTTGTCAAAAGTAGGGTTGGGAGAATATGTGGGTTATACATATGGAAAAATATAACAATTTACATTTACTTATTTTGTATATGCTTATTTTATGCCAAACACGGAAGTGACAATGTTAAAATAACAATTTAAATATTTGGTAGATAATAGAACATATTAATAATAAATAAGAATGAGATTTCTTGCATGAACTTGAATGTTATAAACTCTAAAATAAATCCTGATATTTGATGTAAGAAGGTTCAATACAATAAAAGACAGGATAATGTGAAAAGGCAAATCATATCTGCTAGGTGTTATCAGCTACCCAGGAAATTGAAATGAGATTAAGAATTTTGGATGTAGAACACTTCTAAATATAAACAAGCAGTTCAGTTTTAAAAATGGGTAAAAGTATGCTGACCAACCATTCAACCTAACAGTAACCTTGAAAATACAAATACCCACAAAGTATAAAGCCAGCCATTCGGTGTGTAACCAAGGAATACAAGTGAGACACAAGTCGTATTTCACTTCTTTTTTATAGACTAGCAATCATAAGGAATAAGGATTTATTAATAGAAAGTGTTGGGGAGGGTGTAGACGGAGGAAGGCTGTCATACATGTGTGGGAGATTCTGAGGCTACTGGACAACTTTGCAATCTAACTTAGTGCTATACCATATACTCACAGTGTACTCTCTTGGGGCTCAACAAGTGTACTAATAAATGTCTTAGAAACTATCTTCATCATGTATCAGGTGACATGCACAAAAGTTATTTTTATTGCAGGCTTGTCTGTAATAATAAACATCTGAAAGTGACTGTAAACAGTGGATTAGTTATGAAACAATAAAGTAATCAACAGCTACTAGAATAAGTTAGCTACAGCAGTATTTATCAACATAGATAAATCCCTAAAGTAATGTTGAATGAAAGAAACTAATTTGCTAAGGATACTTAGGATGATAATATTTACATAGATATTAACAATCATGTAAAACAATCCTGACTATGTTATGGATATACACATGAAAACAACACTGAGGATCAATATCGACTTCAAGAAAATGCTTACTTTTGAGGGAGTAGAAACACATGGAGTTTAAATGTATCTGTAAAATCTTATTTCTTACTAAAAATTGTTTATATAAGAAAGGCTTTGTATCAAGATTTCCAAAGCTAAGCAGTGGCTAAGACCATAGTTTCTTAGTCAAGAACCTGTGTCTTGTTACTACATGGCCTTGAATGTTTACCCTTGGAATTTCTGCCTCTTCAGATAAAATTCCCATGCACACTGAAGCCACTGTTATTTGAATTTCTTGTTACCTGCAGCTAAAAACATAATGTACTTAAATTAACTACCTGTAAAATAGAAAATACCAGCGATAACAACAAAGGATAAACTAGGAAAAAATTAAAGAGGAACTGAAAAGGACACAAAAATGGGAATGTATGTCTGTTTCTTGGATCAGAAAACTGAAGCTATTATATTGTCCCTAATTACTTTATGAACAATGAAATATCCTTACAGTATATACAAAAATGAATAAATGTGAAAATCTAGAATGAGTTACAAAAGAAAATAACTACACGTATAAAAACATGCTATTGACAACATTATAATACAAGCGATTCAAGCATAGATGAATGGAAAACAGACATTAAATGAAGAATAAAGCAGAGCCTGGGGACCCAGCTTTCTGAGGGCAGAGAACTGTGCACTGGGGAAGTCAGCTGTCTTAGGGTAGGGAGGCCCCAGCTGCAGCTCTAGGGTCTGACAGGGAAGAGCTATACACCTGGCCACCTGAGCCAGGATGACAAACAACTGAGAGGGTAGTCACCCCTCACAGTGGCTTCACAAAGTAAAACAAACAAACAAACAAAACATAAGAAACTCCATGAGGGGTGCGGCATGTCAGGGGGCTGGGGCATTTGGGGCATCAGTATGTTTGGGGTTGGGGCCCTCTGGATGAGTGATCAGCTGGGAAATAACAGATCTTCAAAACACCATAGATCAGCTAGACCTAATAGAGGTCTACAGAACATCCCATCCCAAGTCTACAGAATATGCATTCTTCTCAGCAGCCAACAAAACCTTCTCCAAAACAGACCACATATTAGGACATAAAACATCCCTCAACAAATTCAGGAAGATTGACAAAGCCCCTGCATCATATCAGACCACAATGCGTTAAAGTTAGAAATTAACAATGGGAGGTGCAGCAGAAAGTACACCAGAGGGAGCCGACTGAACAATATGCTACAAAACAACAAGTGAGTCATTCAAGAAATCAAAACTGAAATTGGGACTGGAGAGATGGCTCAGCAGTTAAGGTACTTGCCTCCAGTGCCTAAGGCCCTGGGTTCAATTCCTCAGTACCCACCTAAGTCTGACCCACAAGGTGGTGGCCCTGGTGTTCTCTCTCTCTCTCTCTCTCTCTCTCTCTCTCTCTCTCTCTCTCTCTCCTTCTCTCTCTCTGTATCTCTCTGCTAGAAAATGAATAAATAAAATATTTTAAAAAACTGAAATTGAAAAATTTGTAGAAGTGAATGATAATGAAAACACAACATACCAAAACCAATGGGACACCATGAATGCAGTCCTAAGAGGACTATTCATAGCACTAAATGCCTTCCTACCAAAGGCAAAGAGATCTCAAATTAATAATCTAACCACTCACTTAAGGCATTGGAGAAATGAGAACAATCCAAACCTAGGGACTCAATTGAAAAAGAAATAATTAAGATTAGAACTGAGACCAATGCTCTGGAAACTAATAAAATAATTAAAAAATAGATGAAATGAAGAGTTGGTTCTTTGAAAGATAAAAATAACAAGATTGACAAATCCCTGGCCAATCTAATCAAATGGAAAAACGACAAGTCCCAAATCAACAAAATCAGAAATGAAAAGGGAGAGGTCACAACAGACCCCAATGAAATTGGAAGAATCATCAGATCATACTTCCAAAACTTCTACTCCACAAAAATGGAGAACCTGAAAGAAATGGATGAATTCCTAGACACCTACCACCTACCAAAACTAAACACACAGCAAATAAAGCTCCTAAATATACCTATCACATGCACTGAGATTGAAAATGTAAACAAAAACCTTTCCAAAAGGAAAAGTCCAGGATCTGATGGATTCTCATCTGAATTCTACCAAACCTTCATCATAGAATGAAACCACTCTTTCTGAAGCTTTTTTGTTTAATTGGAGAATAAGGAATGCTTCCAAACTCCTTTTATGAAGTTAATATCCAAAACTTGACAGAGATACCTCAAGAAAGGAAAATTATAGACTTTTATCCCTGATGAACTTAGATGCAAAAATTCTGAAGAAAATCCTCACAAGCCAAATCCAACAACACATCAAAAGTATTATCTGCCTTGATCAGCTAGGCTTCATGCCAGGGATACAGGGATGGTTCACCATACAGAAGTTGATCAATGTAATTCACAAATTAATAAACTAAATCAAAAGAAGCACATGATTGTTTCAATCAATGCAGAGAAGGCCTTTGACAAAATTCAACATCAATTCATGATCAAAAGGTGGGAGAGACTTGGCATAGAGGGTTTATACCTCAATATAATAAAGGCCATATATAAAAATCCTAAAGCCCAAATCATACTAAATGGGAAAAGACTCAAGGAGTTCCCTCTAGAAATGGGAACAAGAAAGGATGTCCACTCTCACCACTGCTCTTCAACAGAATGCTTGATGTCTAGCCCAAGCAATAAGGCAGGAGAAAGACATAAAATGGATACAAATGTGAAAGAATGAAGTGAAACTATCACTTTTTGCAGATGACATGATCCTATTATATAACAGTCCCAAAGAATAGTACCAGTAAACCTAAAGGTGATAAATTCCTTCAGTAAAGTGGCAGGATATAAAATTAACACAGAAAAATGACATGCATACAGACAAAGAAATCAGCAAAACAGTACCATTTTCAATAGCCTCAAAAAATAAAAAATCAAATTCCTTGGAAGAACACCAACCAAGGATGTGAAAGACTTGTATAATGAAAGCATAAAAATGCTCAAGAAGGAAATTGAGGATGAAATGAGAAGGTGAAAAAGACATTTCATGCTCCTGATAGGTAGAATTAATGTTGTAAGAATGCCAGTTCTTCCATAAGCAATATACAGATTTAATGCAATACCAATAAAATTCCAGGTTCATTCTTTACAGACATAAAAAAAATCTCAAAATTTATTTGGAATGGCAAAAGGCATCAGATATCCAAAACTGTCCTTAGTAATAAAAGCTCCTCAGAAGGTATCACCATACCCAATCTGAAAGATATACTACAAAGTCATAGTAAGGAAAACAGCATGGTACTGGTATAAAAACAGACAGCCAGATGAATGGAACAGAAATGAAGACCCTGGCCCTAATTTGAGTAAGTATAGTGATTAGATATTTGATAAAGTGCCAACAGCATTCAGTGGCAAAAAGCATCTTCAACAAATGGTGCTGCATAAATTGGATAAATACATATAACAAAATGAAACTAGACCCTCTCCTCTCACCGTGCACAAAAGTCTACTCCAAATGGATCAAAGACCTCAATATAAGACCTGAAACTCTGAAAACCCTGGAAGAAAAAAAAATAGGGGTATCCACAAAATAGCAGTAGGGAAAAACTTCCTGAACATACCCCCAGTAGCCCAGGAATTGCCACAACCAATTACCCAATGGGATCTCATCAAGATATAAAGATTCTGTACAAGCATCATACTCAGAGCCAATAGACCACCATCAGACTATGAGAAAATGTTTGCCAGCTACACCATGAACAGAAGTCTAATATCTTAATATTTTGAACCTACAAAGGAACAATTATTAATTGCTGGTGGGAATACAAACTTGTACAACCACTATGGAAAGCTCCTATAAAAGCTTATATATATCATATCTCTCTCATATATATACATATATGAGAGAGAGAGAGAGAGAGAGAGAGAGAGAGAGAGAGAGTTACCAACAGGACCAACTCTCCCTCTACTGGGCATCTACCCTCAAGATTTCTTGCTTCAGCTCAGCCATGTTTATAGCAGCTCAATTATCATAGCTAAGAATTGGAATCAGCCCAAATGCCCATCACTGGATGAATGGATATCAAAGTTGTGGTACATAGACACTATGGAATTCTACTCAGCAATTAGGAAAAATGACAAAATGGAATTCAAAGAAAAGTAGACAAACTTGGAACATTATCTAGGGCCCAAATGAAACCTTTGAGGAAGTTGTGAGATGAGCAAGAGTGCTACCTCCATAGCAACTCAGATAACCTATGAAAGGGTAATGGAGGTAGACATGGAGGACTCTCAAAATTGTTCAAAGCAAAAATCCACAAACTCTTATGATCTCAAGAGTAAAACAGACCTAAAACTCACCCACCATGACTCAGGGAACTTTATGGAAGAGGGGACAGAAAGATTGTAAGAGCCATGGTAGGGAGAATATCCAGAGCCACCAACCCCCTCATCTATAATAAAAAAAAAAGTAGATCCAATCAATAATGAGGTGTGGTAAGTGTGAGTTTCCAAGGCATTTGGAAATATATAATCCAGTAATAAATGACATATTGAGTACTCATGTGATTTAAAAAAGACCAGTAGTATTTCTACATTACTCTCTATTCCTGAAGTAAATTTCACATTTGTTTAAATGTGTGAAGGAGAAACAACAGATGTCCCCAAACATAATTATGATGTTAGAAGTATATACCAAGAATAACTGAGAAGCTAGAAAGGAACTTTTGTACCTGGGACTTTTTCTTCATTTAGCATGAAATCAACATTTTAACATATTAAAAATAATATTTAAAAAATATTAACATATTTTCAAAAGGAAGACTAATATTTTTATTACTTATCCGTGCTTTCTTCACCATTATAATGAATACAATATATAATTATAAGTGGTCAATGTCTTGGCTTTAGTCACCACTGTACACTTAGCATAGAGTAAATGCTCAATAGATTTGTGTCAAATAAAAGTGCTTGCTATATGCAATCATGCAGCCATGAGTGGACCTGTGTTTGATTCCCACCACCCACAAAATAAGCTAGGTGTGACCACACACTTCTAGAACTCTAGAGATATGAGGAGAGGGAGACAGGAGAATCACTAAAGTTCACTCGTCTGACCAAACAAAGCAGTTTCAGTTTCAGTGAGAGACTTTGTCTCATGGAAATGCAGGATAGTGACTGAAAAAAAAACACCTGGTATTCTCCTGTGGCCTGTATATGAGAGTGCATGGGGCAGGTGCACACATAAACATGCATATACTGTACACACACACACACACACACACACACACACACATGGTACACACCTATTACATGTGCTCCATAGGAAAAAATCAGATGTTCTGCACTCTACAGGGCCTCATAACCAGTGCAAACATGGTGGGAGAAGTGACTATCACAGCGAAACTCATTTTCTTGACCTATAACTCATCTTGCAACTTCGAGAGAAATGGACCTACAATTTAGTAGAAACGTGGGTCTAGGCAAGAATAAGTAGTTCTTATGAGAAAGACTACAAATAACTGTAAGTGAAAGGACCATGTTCATCCCAAATGAAAGAAACACAGAACAGTCATTTCATAATTTGTACCACAAGGATGAGCATATTAAGATGCAATTGTTGGTGAGAGGTGGAAGAAAGAAATTTCCATACCTCCTTAGTAAGAGTCTCATTTGAGAAAACATTTTGAGCTCAATCTAGTAATACTAACCCAAATTACAATATTCACAGCTTCAAATTTTATGTTTCAGGGAGACTGAGCAAAGTTATCTGTGAAGGAATTTTTCTGTAAAGAAACACAAAGCTAAAATGCCTTGTTTGTGTTAAAAATTTGTCTTTACATTGGTTATAGTAATAGTATATCCATAAAATAGCATGTTGTCAACCATGAAATGCATTAAGCAAATCTATACGGAACACAAGGAAAGAGAATCATTATATTTCCAGATGAAAAAGCAAGTTGTACAAGTATCGTTTCATTGAATCAAAACTGTATATGATTACAGAAAACATCTACAGACATTCACTCTAACTTGAAAATATAAATCCAAAACATTTCAAGGCAGAATCCACATATCAGATAGAACATGTGGCATTTGTCTTTCTGAGCCTGGATTTCTTCACTAAGTATGATATTTTCCAGTTCCATTCATATTTTTACACATTTTATTTTCTTAACTGTAAAATAAAATTCCAATGTGTATATGCACCTCATCTTCATTAGCCATTCATCAGTTGATGGACACCTTGGCTGATTCCATTTCCTAGCTGTTGTGAATAAGCTGTATGTACAAGTATCTTTGTGGTAGGAAGAATGGGCCTGTCCACATTTTGTCATGGATGGGGAGGTTCTCATTTGGCTCTCCCTTCCCCCAAAAAAGTAGGAGTTTAATTATATGTATAAAAATGTCATAAGGAAACCTGTTACTTTGTATGCTGTATTAGTCAGGATTCTCTAGAGGAAACAGAGTTGATAGAATGGAGTATAATAAAAGGGAATTTATTGGGGTTGCTTACGGCAGTCCAACAATAGCAGTCTGTAGGACCACAGCTGAAGGAAACAGTATCTGTTCAGTCCAAGTGGCTGGATGTCTCAGCAGTCCCAATCCAACCCAGAAGGCCTGATGGCTCCCTGGGGAGCGGTGGCTGAAAGTCCACGATGTGAGGCCGAGGAAAATGGGTTCCAATGTCCAGGAAGGGTAGGAGAGCAGGATGCAAGTGCAAGTCTCAAACAAGTACCAGTAGCTGGGGGAGGAAAGAAGAGTGTCTCCTTCCCCCTAAGCTTCCTTAATTAGTCTCCTTCTGGAAGGCCCACCCACTGGGGGAAAGGGCTCACTCTGGAGAAGGGAACTCCTCCCTTCTCCAAAATCTCAAAAGGATTTTGTCAGTCCTTCCTGCAGGCAAGCTCAGAGACCTGCCCAAGATTACTATGGATTAGATCAAGTTGACAAATTTAACCATCACAAGTCTTCTCCAAAATCCCAAAAGGAATTTGTCAATCCTTCCTGCAGGCAAGCTCAGAGACCCGCCCAAGATTATTATGGATTATTACTTTGGTCAAGTTGACAAATAAACTGAATCATCACAGATGCTCATTAATAAAATAAAATATAATTTTAACAAGAACGCAGAAAAAAACAGGTGAATATCAGGAAAAAAACCTAGAAATCTGCCTTCTTATATTCCTGGAAAAGTTTTGCTTTCTCCTTTTGAAAGCTGTGAAAAATTTTACTATTAACATACTTAAAATTGACTGACTTTATACTTATAAGATATGATACCTCTAAAACTGTAAATAATGATTCAATTTAAAATTTGGTTAATATGAAATTTAATCTAAATTTCATTTTAAAAATATTTTATTTATTTACTTATTTGAGAGAGAGAAAGATGAAGGAAGACACACAGAGAGAATGGGTGCACCAGGGCCTCCAGCCACTGCAAACAAACTTCAGACACATGTGCCACCTCGTGTATCTGGGTTTACCTGGTTACTGGGGAATTAAACTCAAGTCCTTCTGCTTTGCAGGCAGTGCCTTAACCACTAAGGCATCTCTCCAGCCCTATAATTTCATTTTTGAAGTATATTTTGCTTTGTATAAATAGTTCATTCCAATCTATTTCTCCTTTGTTGTCTTTTGATTTAATGCATATTTCTTATGTTCCCCCTCACCCCCAAATACAGATCACTTTCATTTGGAGGAAAAGATACATTTGAGTTCACTTTCTTTTTTATCAACCTTAATCTCCTGGGTGATGTGAGCAGTATATATATATCTAGAAAAATTCTAAGGAATATTTGAGATAATAAAGATATATTTTTGTCATGATAGATATTCTTCAAGAAAGAAAATTCAGGGGGTAAAGGTAATTCAAGTGACATTTAAATTTAGTTTCTACTCTCATTTGGAAATGTGAAAGCATTGTGTTGCTAATGCTCTTTTAAAACTTTCAGTATCAGAGGGGTATAGTGGCACACACCTTTAATCTCAGCACACAGGAGACTGAGGTAGGAGGATCACAGGGAGTTCAAGGCCAGCCTGGTTTACAGAGCTGAGTTCCACATCAGCCTGGGCTAGAGTGAGACCCTGCCTCAAGCCCTACTCTTCCCCCCACCCCCCAAAATCCCCTTTAATACCTATCTGAAAAATCACCTTTCAGCTTTCTTTTCAGTCATTCAGAATATGTTTTTGCTGTATCTTATATCTGGAATCCCCTTCCCCACAGGCTCTGAACCCTGCCCTCTCCCTCCCTCTTTTCTTCCTGGATGCCAAGACATCAGGTGTACTCACTCATCACACACTCCTGCCATGACCTACATAACCAAAGCAACAAACCCAAGTGGCCATGAATGAAATCTCTGTCGTCATGACCCAAAATCAGTTTTAACCGAATATCTCAGATATTTGGTCATTGTAACAGAAAGCTGGATCTATAGGTTTAAAATGTTGATTAAAAAAAATATTTAGAGGAACTTAGCTGTCAGAATGCTGGAACAGCACTGTTCAAAGTTCTTATTGGCGGTTTGCTTGCCTAGTGCTTGGTTTACAGATGTAGACAACCACACCCAGCTTGCTGCCCACTTTTTAATTGTTAAGCTTTAAAAGTTCTTTGAATATTGTAGGTACAGATCTTTTATCAGATATATTATATATATATTTTACATTTATTTGTCTATTTTTTATATTTTATTTATTCATTTTCAAGGAGAGAGAGAGAGAAAGAGAGAGAGAGAAATAGAGAAAGTGAGAGAGAGCACACAAGGGCCACCACCTTGTGGGTCTGGCCCATGTGGGGACTGGGAATTGAACCCGGGGCCCTAGGCACTGGAGGCAAGCGCCTCAACCACTGAGCCATCTCTCCAGCCCCCAGATATATTATTTTTCTTTTCCTGTTTGTGGCTTCTTTTTTCATTATCTTAATTGTATCAGTCAGGGTTTTCTAGAGGAACAGAGCCAATAGAAGGAATTGGCAGGAAATCAGGTCTGCCCCTAAACACACCTTAGGGCTGAACTCCAGAATCCACCCTCAGTGAAGTCTCCCCAAAGGCTGCTGAAGACAAGCTTACAAGCTTTAATGAAACACCCGAGTCTATGGGGGACATACACTCAAACTACCATGGTCTCCTGTTATTATCCATTTTAATTCTCCTGGGCTGGCAGTAATGGTTGCTTACATTTCTGGCACTAGAAGTTTTGCTTCTTGTGTCTCTTCTTCATTGACTCATCTAGATGCTTAATGGTTTATTGATATTCCCAAGGATCAACTTTTTATTTTCTGTAGGTCTCTTTAAAATTTCATTGTCAAATTATTGATTTCTTGTCAGACTTTTAATCTTTACTCCTGATAGTTTTACACTGACTATTGTTTGTATTTTGAGTTCTTTGAGTTCTGTATATATTCTGGTTATTAATCCTCTTTCAGAGGTATAGGCAGTAAATTTTTTTCATCCATTTGACAGGCTGTTTCTTTATTCAATTTACTGTTTCTTCCATCTTGAACAATCCTTTTAATGCCATGCAACCCACTTGTCAGTTCTTCATGCACCCACACCTGCACACACAAACAGACACATACACATACACATACACACATGCACACACACATGCACATACACACACATGCGCACACAAATACATTCACATGCACACACAAACACACACATACACACATGCACACACACATACACACATACACACACACATACACACATGCACACACACATACATTCACATGCACACATACACACACAGACACATGTGTGCACACACTTACTCAAACACAAACACGGACACACACACAAACACACATGCACACTCACACACACACACAACCCTTACTAAACAAGTGAACTCATGATTTTTTGACTTTCTCTTACTTATTGTTTTTCTCTGCTTTTACTCCTATGGTACCGGGTCACATAAGGACATTTTCACATACGTTCACTATGTGCATAATGTCCGTTGAGTCCCCTGCAGACCCCACTACTCCCTCCTTTCTTGCCCTTCTCCCATCACTCTTTATTCCCCTTTACAAATTTGCTTCGACTGTCTTGCCATATACATATATGCAATCTTTGTGAATCTGTATAGAATCTGAGAATCAGATTTTATACAAATGAGAGAAAACATGATATTTGTTTTAATGAAACTGACATGTTGCAGTTACCTTGGCATTGCTGGACAAACACCCAACCAGAAGCAGCTATGGAAGAAAGGGTTTATTTCAGGCTCAGAACACCATCTTAGCAGACGAAGCTGACTCACTTCCGTAGATCCAAGTAGAGAGACATCATGGAAAAGCCAGCAAATGCTAACAGCCAGAACTCAGACTGGCTCTTCAAATACCTAGTATGGTTGGGCTACAGATCCGCATGCCCCACCTCAGTATTCTTCCTGTAGCAGAGATCTGACTGATGGGGACTTAAGTAAGTTTAGTCTTAATAAAACATCTGAGTCTATGGGTCATACATTAAAACAAATAGATGACTTAATTCACTTAATATGGCTATCTCTAAATATATTCATTTTTCTTCAAATAAAATGACTTGATCCTATTCTATGCCTGAAAAGATTTCCATTTTGAATTAAGAAAATGTGCCACATATATACTATGTCTCTATCTCAACAGGTTTTTCCCTTTCCACTAGCAGTTTCAGAGTTTGAGGTCTTCCATTGAGGTCTGTCATTTCTTTTGAATTGATGTTTGTACAGGGTGACAGGTAGAGATCTAGTTTCATTCTTCTACACATGTATATCCAGTTTTCCCAGTGTCTCTTGTTTGAGAGGCTGTCTTTTCTTACATGTAAGTTTTTGATACCTTTGTTAAAAATCAGATGGCTGTAGCAGTGTGGCTTTAATTCTGGGTCCTCTATTCCATTAATCTATATGTCTTTTTGTGTGCTAATATCATGCTGTTTTTGTAACTATGGTTCTGTAGTATAACTTTAAATTGGGTATGTGAGACTTCCAGCATGTTTTTTTGTTTGTTTGTTTTTGTTTTTGTTCAAGATTGCTTTGGCTATCTGGGAACAGTTGTATTTTCACATCTAATATCAAAATATTTTAAAATTCCTCTGGAGATGTTTTCTTTAACTATTGGGTTACTGAAAAGAGTATTATTTTTCTTCGTATATTTAAGGTTTTTCCAGACAACTTCTTTAACTATTTCTAGTTTTATTCCAGCATGCTCTAAGGGCATGCTATGTACAATTTCAAGTCATTGAAATAATTAAAGAGTATTTAGTGGCCCAAATTGTCTTGGTATGTGTTGCATGTGACCTTTAAAATAAGAATCTATATTCTGCTGCAGTTAGATGTAATTTTCCATGAAGTTCAATGTGGTAAGTTGACAGGCAGTACTGTTTAGGTCAGCTGTGTTCTTACTAATTTTCTGCTTGTTCCAGATATCCATTACCAAAAGTGGGTGTTGATGTTCCACCTAGAGTAGTGGGTTTCTCTAGTTCTAGTTCTCTAGTCTGTCAGATTTTGATTCTCATATTTTTTCTACTGTTGGATGAAAACACAGCTAAACTTATTTTAGATTCTTAGAAAATTGATCCCTTTATGCTGCTGCTGCTTCTTTTTATGCCCAAAGACTTTCCTATTCTAAAATTTTCTTTGTCTATAATACTACATTAATATTTTTATTTATTTATGTGCAAGAAGAGAGAGAGAGGGAGAGAGAGATAGTAGATAGTTTGGGTGTACTAGGGCCTCTTGCCACCCAAATGAACTCCAGATGCATGCATCCCTTTGTGCATCTGGATTTTGGTGGGTTCAGGAACTCAAACTCTGGTCTTTAGGCTTTGCAAGCAAGAGCCTTTAACTAGTGGACATCTCTCCAATCCTGACTATATTTTTATTTTGATCAATGTTGCCTGGAAATGTTAAAATATTAGGATATATTAAAAATGCCAGGGCCACTACTAAAATGTTTTGGAAAACAATTATAAATGATAAGGAACATGATAAAATGGAATCATATGACATGTTTAGCTAACCAAAGAAGGTAGAATAAAACTAAAATACAACAGAATGAAGAAAAAAATAAATATAAGAAACAGGAAATACTTGCAAACATGGTTGATAGTAATCCAACTATATCAGTAATCATTTTAATATGAGGTTTCATGTCTAGAATGGAGTTTTGCTCCCATATTTTATAAAAATGTAGGTGTAAGATGCTCCAAACTCTATAAGTCTCCTTTTTGTTTTAGTCTCTACTATTATTTTTGAGTAGAATGTGCCTTTTAACTCTTTTATCTGTAATTAACTCTTATTATACCTGCTTATTAGCACCCTATTTCCGTGATAGTGTTTGGGGGAGAGGAAGCACTCTAAAATCTTATGATTAAACTTCAACATTTTATTTGCCTCAGGGCTGTGACCTTCACAAGTATGACTTAGCCTTTTATTCTGTTTTTGCTTATCCCTAATGTGTTAGAATGTGATGGAGCTGGGTAAATGCCTTTCTAACTGAAATAAATATATTTGAAAATTTTATTTCATTATTCTTTTCCTCCCTGTCAGAGGCATAGGAGATCTTTCTAGGTCATTTATGATAAGGACTCAGAGATAAAGACCAGAAATGCATTTGGTGGCTCTCCTGAGACTGGGTCCTCCAGAGTACCCCACCTTCACACTGGTGTACGCAGCCTCCAGGCAATCAGCAACAAGAAGACCCAAGTCAATAAGTTCATGACTCCAGGGGAAACTCCATCCTGGCAGGGAAGATGATGGCATGAGCAGAGGGCTGGACATCACCTCTGCCACAGCACTGCAAACAGTGGCAGGAAGGTGTGCCAAACACTGGCAAGGGGGAGCTGGCTTATAATCCCCATAAGCCTGCCCCCAACAACACAGTTCCATTGAGGTTGTAAAATCCAAACTGCCATCAGATGAGGATCGATTACCCAGAACACATTCATTTGTTTGTGGGGGACACCTGGATCAAGCCATGATATATAGGCTTTTCCAACAGGAAATAAGTTTTATTTTATTAATTAGTTAACTCATTTATTTTTTAGCTTATTTATTGAGATAGGGTCTCCTATAGCCCAGGTTGGCCTCACACTCACTCTGTAGCTAAAGATAACCTTTAACTTTTGATCCTTCTTCCCGGTGAGTGCTAGGGTGCAAACATGTTGTCATACCTGGGCTATGCAGTGCTGAGAATCAAACACCGAACCTCCTTTATACTAGGTAAACACTCTCCTGAGTGACATCCCACCCTAGTTCTTTTTCTTGTCATCTTGCACTGATATGGGCCTGTAGTGCAATATTGGATGTCGTGGTGAGAGCAAAGGCCCTTGTCTTATTCTTGATGTCAAGGAGAAAGGGCTCAGTCTTTCATCATTGAATGTGATATTAGCTATAGCTTTTGAATAAATTTATCTTGCTTACTGATATTAGAAAGTTTCATTCTGCATTAGTTTTCTAAGGCTATCTTGATGGCACATAAAATGACTACATTTAAAAGACTAAAAATTTAACATTCCTCACTTCTGGGAGCTAAATTATGAAATTGAGGAGTCAGTAGGGTCATGTTCTCTGTGAGATTCTGGATCAAATCATTCCTTGTCTTTTCTTTGTCCCCTTCTTCATCAGTCACATTGAATTAAGAATCTGTTTTATTTCAATATGACCTTATCTTAAACAATCATATCTTCAGTGACCCAATTTCGAAAGAAGGGTCTATTCTGAGATATTAGAGTTTAGAACTTATAACATATGTTTTTGGTAAACACAACTTATCCCATTACATATTTTTAAAAACCATTTTTATTTACTTATTTATAAGGAGACAGAGAGAAAGAGAAAGAAGAGAATGAACATGCCAGGGCCTCTAGCCACTGCAAAGAAATTCCAGATGCATGTGCTACTTTGTGCATCCAGCTTTACATGGGTACTGGGGAATTGAACTTGGGCCTTTAGGTAATTGCCTTAACCACTGAATCTCTAGCCCCTCCCCATAACATATTTAACACATAGCTTGCTGAGATTTTTAAATCAGAAATGGATATGGAATTTGGCCAAACATTTTTTAGTATTACCTTTCTTTTATTTAAAAAATATCATTTATTTATTTGAGGCAGAGAGAGACAGACAGAAAAAAAAGAGTGAGAATGGGCACACCAGGGCCTCTAGCCACTGCAAATGAACTTGCAATGCATGCGTCACTTTGAGCATCTGGCTTTATGTGGGTACTGGGGAATGGAATCTAGGTTTTCAGGATTTGCAAGCAAATGCCTTTAACTGCTGAGCCATCTTTTCAGCCCCCAAACAGAAAAATATGTAGCCCAGGCTGACCTCAAGCTCCTAATCCTCCTCTCTCTGACTCTTCAACAATTTCCTACAGGCAAGGGCCATCAATTTTCTGTGTATGCTGAAATTATGTTTTTATTTATTAGATTATATTGGAGAATTATTAGGGGAACTATATCAATTCGTGTGTGTGTGTGTGTGTGTGTGTGTGTGTGTGTGTGTGTGTGTGTTGTGGTGGTGACAGTATGTGTGTATGTGTGCCCTGTGGTGTATAGGCCGATGCAGTAGGTTTCCTGTGTGCTTCTTGTGGTGGCTGCAGGGGAACATTGGGTGTTTTCCCTCATTGCTTTTCTGCTCATCCTTACTTGAGCCAGATCTCCTAGCCATCTCAGAGCTCCCATAGGAATGGAGTTAGAAATGTGTGTGTTCATGTCCAGCCATTTATGAGAGTGCTGGGGAGCAAGCTCAAGAAGTCTCTAAGGCATCCTCAGGGTCTCATGCTCACACAGCAAGTGCTCTTAACTTCTGAGCCATCTCTCCAGCCCAATTCACGTTTATTATTAAACCAACTTTACATTCAGGGATTAAATACATTGGGTTATGATGTATTAATCTCTTAATCTACTATCAAATTTGCTAAAATTTTGTTGACATTTTCATATGTTCCCGATAAATATTTGTTTGCAGGTTTATTTTCTTAGGAGTGTGGCTTGGGGTCATGCTAATATAGGTTTTATAGAATGGATTGGGAAGCAGCCCTCCTTTTCGTTTCTATGGAATGGTTTTGGTAGAGATGAAGTCATTTCTTCCATCTCGAGGGGGAAAATTTGAGCCTTCTGCTTTTTGTTTTATTTATTTATTTGTGGAAAGCATTTAAAGATATTTTCATTTATTTGTAAGGAAGGAGGAATGGACATGACAGGACCTTTTGCCACTTCAAAAGAACTCCAGATGCATGTGTCACTTTGTACATATGGCTTTGTATGGTTACTGGAAAACTGAACCCAGGAAGTCAGGCTTGCAAACAAACACCTTTAACCACTGAGCAATCTCCCCAGCCTAGGAAAGCCTTTTTAAAACCTTTAAATAGATATCAATTAGTTTAAGAGCTGTGGGAAATTTCAGGATATTTATTTCTTCTGGAAACTGTCTTGTCTTTAAACAAGTTTATTAATTTATTGAATCCATTGAATTTTGGGCACAAAGATGTTAAAGATACTACATTATGACTCTGTAATGTGGACCTCTGTCTCATTTTTCCCACTGGAGAACTCTGCTGTGACCTCTGGCAGCCATGGTGTTCCTGGGCTCTCTGTTCTATTGCTTCAATGTAAGGGCTTACTTGTCTTCTCTCCGACTTTCTTCTCATTGCACCACAACTTGGAAACACTCTCATCACAGCCATAAACTCATTTCCTTCCTTTCCTTTGGGACTACTGCTCTTTCCTGCTGAACAGCTAGTGTCTCACATTCTGTTGTTTTGTATCATTATCCTGTTAGTTGATTGTTTCAGTTAGGAGGGTAAATTTGATCCTTGATGATCCATTGGAGCCAGAAGCAGAAGTCTCATTTGGTTTTCGATGCCCGGGGAGAGGGAAGATCTATTCAGACAGGAACTGGAACCAATGTAGGGCTTGTTCAGTAACTGACATAAAGTTGTGTCTCCAAAATCTGGGTGGTGATCAGAATAGTGTGTGGGGATTTTGACAACATGTATCATGGAGTTCTACTTCCAAAGATTCTGACCACCAACACAGTGTGGGGTAGAAACTAGAAACCGACATTTTTTTTTTAAGTTGGGAGGTGATTTTTATAATTAGTCACGCAGGTTTGAGAACTGTAGGATTAAATCTGCTCTACCCAGGTCAAAATGTCTAGATCTGTTGTTACCCAGGGTGTAGGTGAAAATGTCTTATCCAGGGTGTGGTTCCAAATGTTAGAGAAATGTTCAAGTTCCCAACCCACAGTATCCGACTCAGAAGTTTCAGGATGGGCTGGAGAGTTGGCTCAGCGGTTAAGGCACTTGCCTCCAGTGCCTAAGACCCTGGGTTCAATTCCCCAGGACCCACATAAGCCAGACCCACAAGGTGGTGGCCCTGGTGCTCTCTCTCTCTCTCTCTCTCTCTCTCTCTCTCTCTCTCTCTGTAGCTCTCTGCTTGAAAATGAATAAATAAAATATTTAAAAAAAAAGAAGTTTCAGGATGTGTCTTTATGTATGTGAGTCTGCTATTCCCTCCTGGTTAGAAATCATTGCTACAAAGTTTGATAAGTATGGGTAATATTTGAAGGTTTGTTTTTCTCACCCTTCCTTTGAGATTGACTTCATTCCTAGGTTGACTATTCCTCTTCTTAACATCATTCTGGCAGAGAGGAAAGATCCAGAAGTGTTCTTTTCTTCCTCTTGATGGTTTTGCTGTCTGGTCTTTGATTCCCAGAGCTTCCAGGTAGTAAATAGCTGCCAGATAAATCTTTTGAGTTAAATTTGCCATGATTTGGTTATAATGGAAAAGAGGAGTTGATGGTCAAAAGCCAAGCTTTTCTTGTACTCAGACCAAAATGACATAGTCTTGTTCAATTTTTCAGGATCGCCTTCTATAGGACTCCGAGATGCTGCTGCAGCACAGGGAGGGGGGTTGGTGCTCTTGACAGTGACAGGAAGGGAATGCAGCAAGAACTGCAGGAAAGCTCACTCAGCCTGAATTGCAAATGTGGGCAGGACCAGCTTCCCCTGGCAGCTTATGCAGTGCCTTCCAGCACTGCACTAACTGCCATCTGGGTTCTTGTTACCATTCCGGACCCCGAAGGGTCTCTCGATGCTGATGGATGGCATTCTGTGGTTTCTTCAGCAACAGGGTTTTGCCTCGGGCCTGGGGAGGCCATTCAAGGGCTTGACAGAATTCTGTCTTGTTTTTATAACCTCATGGGTCACTTTGGTCTACAGCTCAGTGAGGGAAGGAGCCGATGATTGGGACTAGGAGTTGCCAGATTGATCAGTTTTTCACAGGCTTAGAATCTCTCCCCTTCTATTCACAGCCCCTCTTGCCAGAAGATGCCCACTATTTGCTCAATAACTTACAGTATGCTTGTGAGGATTTTTTGATTTTGAACCCATTTTGGTTTAGCCTTATGCTAAGCCATTCCTCTCCCCCTTCCCATACACCTCATTCATAACCTCTCAGTTCTTTCTACTAGTCTGCATAAAGAAAAAGGTTATCCTGGTTAAGGACCACGTATGAGGGAGAGTATGCGGCATTCAATTCTCTGTTCTTTTGAGTGTTCGCTTAGTAAGATCTGCTCGAAGTCAGACCATTTTTTTCCTAAATTTTGATATATCATTTTTCCTTTCAGCATGGAGGAGGATATCCAGCTGACTGGGAATGGGGAAGGGGGGCAATGAGGAATTGGGGATAACAACTCATTGTTGGCCCATTAAACAATGTAACTCATTATGGACAATAAAAAAAATGTGTGCAGGACTGCCCAGCTCCAACACAGGCCAATGTGGCCAGATTCTCCCGAGATGCTGAGGTGTGACAAAGCGAGGATTCCATCCTTCGTTTTGTCTGAGTTTCCCTTTGCCTTGTGGGTTTCTATCTGGCGACCACTGCTTTGCTTTGCTTTGATGAAGAGGCCATGGTCATGCTTTATGCCAATAGAGTTATCCATCTTCAGTAAATAGGAACAGACTCGACAGCTTAACAACTGACAACTGCCTGGTTGTGATTCTGGAGAGGTGATCACTTGGGGGAGTTTGCCACCTGCTTTGAAAGCAGGAAAATGCCCCCCACTCTGAGTGCAGAGAATTAGGCAATGAGTCATTATCTAGAGCCAGAATTGGGGATAAAAGCTGTGGACTGATGGCCTGGGTCAGCTTTCCCCTTTAGCAAATTGGATAAGTAAATGCAAGAGGGGTATAGGCAATTTTTAATCTCTCTCTTTCTCTCTCTCTGATTATTTAGAACCAGGACACTTGGAGATAGGCAGGCTGCTCATCTTAAGTTTCTCACAGTGAACAGGTCTCACACTGTAATGTCAGTAATAATTCATGTGCAGCTTCCAGAGGACTTCGCTCCTAAAGTGCCAGAACACCAGTGAAGTGAGTGGAAAAGCATTCAAACAAGGACATTTACAAATGAGCTTTCTGCATAGCTCGATGTGTGAGAGGACCCTTGTTCAGAAGGACTGAAAAACAAATCTTTGCAGCGAGAGCCATTACTCTCCACTGATAGGGAGGCTCCAAGCAGAGTCACAATAACGGGCCCTCTCTGCAGTAACCTCACTAAACCACATCCTGGGGGGAAGGCAGGGATCAGAAGGATGGTGTGCCAGCCTAGTGGATCAGATGCTCAGCATTAAATTAAAAGAGAGCCTTTTCTTTTCTTTTTTTTTTTTTTGTAAATTCTTCTTTTTTCATTTAAATGTCCTTGCTTCTTGAAACACTAATAGCAGGGGGAAAGGACAGTAAGTGATTGCACATGGAAAATGAAAATGCTCACTAATTTCAGTCTGAAAGGTCAGGGGGGTCAACTAATTATGCATGCATAAGTGGTCTCGAGCCCGTCATTTTTGGTGTAGGTTACATTTCTATACAGTTCTGAGCTTTATTTCACATCTCATGCATCAAAGTTGATATCATCTGGATGTCTGAAGGAACTCGCCTCTCTTGGAAAATGTAAAGGTATTACAGGGCTTTTATTCTCTTAAATCTAAAACAATATTCTTATAAAGAACACAAATTAAGCTTTCTATAAGAGAAACTTCAGATCAGCTATTTTGTTGGGGGTTGTGGGCACGTTATTCCACCTATTACATAGGTTTTTGGTTATGTGCTTCTAGCTTATCAGAAAGTATAGGTAGGTGAGGAGCTAGAAGATGGCTCAGCTGTGTGTGTAGTTCTTGCAACATAAGCATTAGGACCTGAGCTCGGATCTCTGAAGCCTATGTAAAATGCATGAAGTGGTGCTTCTCCCAGCACAGGAGAGGCAGAGATCGGAAAGCTCTGGGGCTCACTAACTAGCCATTTTAACCAACTCAATGGGCTTTGGGGTCAAGGAGAGCTCCTGCTTCAAACAAAGGTGGAGTGGTACAAGAACACCTCTGGTTCCACATCCACACATACACCTAAACACACATGTGCCCACGTGAAGATGGACATTCACACACACAGGCATGCACACCACACACATCCAAAGGTTCATAAAGAAAGTATGGCTGGAATCTCGAGAGCATTTGATTGGTTCATGAGACTGGAGATTGGCACCCTGAACGATTATGCGACTGACTTGAGGCTGAGCTTATATCATTCCCGACGTAAATATAGTCTTCCTTCTGTATCCATAGGGATGGATTCTGGGACCTACCAGGGTGGATACAAAACCCCTGGATGCCTAAATCCCTTATATAAAGTGGTATAGTGCTTTCATTTATGTGCACATAATTATACTTACAACAGTCCCTAGATGACTTATAATGTCAAATATGATACAAATGTGATATAAATAGTTGTTATACTACACTGCTTAGGAAAGGCTAAAAAGAAAAATACCTTTTTGTTCAGTAGAAATACAATTCTTTCATGTGGATTTAATCCATGGCATAGAGGGAAAGATTGTATTTACATTTCTGAGGATTCTTCCTCCTTTCAGGATGTCAGACAACTTTCAGTTTCACTGTTAAAGACTTATGAATAAATTTGAGATGGAAGCTACAATTTCTTTCTGTAATTATAACTTCTTTTATTTAAAAGTCCAGTGGTGTTTATGGCCATACCACCCTGAACTCGCCTGATCTTGTCTCAAAGTCCAGTGGCAAGTGAAGTTTTAATACATTTTCTTCTTACCTATAAAACAACAAAGTGACAGCATTTTCTGAGTATAAGCGCTTGTCTCTAAATGTCTATCAACACCTGATCGATCCATCAGTCTCTTGTAATAAAAGCTGATCTTTCCACAAGCATGACAGGCGAGACTAAATGTCATCTCTCCAAGTATAAGTATGGGTCAGAAAAGAAGTAACTGAATAATATTCACATATTTTCTTTACCTGGATAGAAAAACTGAACGATGAGTAAGTATTGGTATTTTTGGTATTTAATATAAAAATATTTTATCACAATTAGATAGTTAACCTCCTAATACCATTGTGAACTAATTACTACAGCTGGGTTCATGGCTTATATTATGTATGGTGCAAAGTTAGAAAATGTGCTAAAATACTGATTTTTTTATGTGAGTACACAATTTAATATAAAAGCAAGACTTAATGTTCAAGCCCTATGTGACCTTTTCCACTAAATAATCAGTCTGCTAGGGCTGGAGAGATGGCTCAGCGGTTAAGGCACTTGCCTCTAGTGCCCAAGGCCCTGGGTTCAATTCCCCAGGACCCACATAAGCCAGACCCACAAGGTGGTGGCCCTGGTGTGTGCACTCTCTCTCTCTCTCTCTCTGCTTGAAGATGAATAAATAAAATATTTAAAAAATAATCAGTCTGCTAAACTGAAAAGTACATGTTCTTTGGAGCAAAAATTCTCATTTTAACTGCTTAATACCTCTCATACTACTAATAATTGTGACTTTTAGTGAAACACTTGATCTTTTTGTTCTCAGTTTCTCCATCTATATAATGGTTCTAATCTTATCTACTTTGATAGTTCCATAAACAGGGCTAAGTGAAAATACAACCATCAGTTCAAAAGTCCTATAGTAATCATTAACACTAATGCTGAAAGGAAAGACTGGGTTATCTTTCCTTACAAGTGCCTTAAACATCTTTGGTTCTGCGTTCATTTTTTCACTTTTAGCGGGTCACAAATATTTTCATGATTATTTTCATTTTCTTTGCCTCCCTGTGCTGTTAGTTGCACAATAAAAAAAAAAAAACAACCTTGAAATTCATTTATGAGAGGGAATTTTATGTCATCATACGAGGAGATTTTGATGCCACTCCTGTCCATAGAGGTAGCAGTAAGAACACGTTGACAAAGAGGACTGAGTACCCAGTGTTGGTGGGTACACCCCACTTTGACAGACACTGATTCAGGTGACCCTGAGACCCATTGTTGGGGTTCTCCCATGCTGAGGATAGAAGTGGCAAATCTGGTGGAGCAGGGAACTGAGAGGTACTGCCTAGTCTGCCTTGCTCCCTGTTCCCCAGGGGGACACACTGGAAACCTCTGGGTTGTGGCTCCAGGGTAGCCAAGAAGGAGAGGTCAATGGCCAATTAGTCCTCTTCTCCTTCCTTTATACATCAGGGGGTATGTTTGTGGCGTCTGCTCAGTTGGAATGTGTGACTAGCTGCCAAGGAGGGTCACGGGAGGAAAATAAGAGATGCTGTTAATGCTTAGCCAATAAATAGGGCATTTTATTGGATCCGTGCTTGTGAGACATAGTGAACTCTGTTTTGAAAAGCAGCTGCAGATTTGCTCTTCTCTACGTTGTAAACAGTCAAGACTTGCTCGGCTTGCAGAATGCACTTTTGAAAATGCAGAGAGCAGATGTGCTTTAAACACTCAGCCTCTGTGGTCTGCTCCTGAGGGGACCAGCCCTAAGAGAGAGGTCCCACCAGGCAACCATGGAGAATGTGACAGGAGAAGCCAATCGGAAAACTCCTCTTCCTTCTACTTCTAGCAGTTTGTTGGAATTGATAGAGAAAATATCAATCTATCAGCCAAAACGGACACACTTACATAAGGAAAATTTTCTACTACCTATATAAAATATAGGCATATATATTGAGTCTGTAAGTTTTGACACTTTTTTTTTTCAGTTTAAAGGAGGGTTTATTTCAGTTTACAGTTCCTGGTTACAGTCCACCACGGTAAGAACGGCAGGAAAGCAAGAGATTGAATCAGAGATGGTCACTTTTATTTTTTTGGTTTTTCGAGGTAGGGTCCCTCTCTAGTCCAGGCTGACCTGGAATTCACTATGTAGTCTCAGGGTGGCCTTCAACTCATGGTGATCCTCCTACCTCTGCCTCCCGAGTGCTGGGATTAAAGGCGTGCACCACCATGCCTGGTTACCTTTTATTTTCAAAACCTTGGAAAATTAAGTTCCTTGAACTTCAGGTAGTTATTACAGCATGGTTTTTCAGAGAGCTCAAAACTCCTTTCTTACCTTACTTCATTCGATTTTTACAGCTCTAAGAGGAAGAAACACAAGCCGTCATAATTATTCTAAAAATTCTCATACAATGTATATACTTATTCATATAAAGATATTAATTTTAAAAAATTCTGTGATTTCAGTTACAATGTGAAACTAAGATCCAAAGCCATAAAATCACCTTACTCAGAGCTAGCTAGTGTGATGACAACACAAGCTTTGAACTATCAGAAGTTAACTTTGATTTTATAATTCTTTCCTTAAAGTCGAACCCACTGTTCTCATGACTATTTCCAATTTCTACAAGATCTTTAACTCTTCTTGGGATTCCAGTTCATCCAGGAAAAGAGTTGATAAACTTTGAGGACCATATAATCTTTCACTTGACATTAATTCCTGGAAATCACCTGGGTGCTAACAGTACCAGAGAGTTCACACTTCACCATATATAATGGGCTCTTTTTTCTTTTCTTTCTCTGCTGTTGGTGCGTACCCCCCTTCTCCATTCTTTTCCCTGTCTACCCCCTCCTTCATGGGACCTGCACCCCCTTCTTCCCTTCTCCTTTTTCCTCTTCCCTATTACAATAAAGTCTTGGATCCAAGGAGGGAAAAATGTATGTAATAGTTTAATAGCTTGCAATTTGCCATCTGAGAGGTCGTGTGGTGTTTCTTCAAAACACATGGACGTTTCTGTGGATTGTGCAGCTTTGTGGGGGAGACGTGGTCTCCAGGACTGTAATGTGCCTATAACAGCCAATGAGGATCCTTCTGCAATCATTCCGAGTCTGCATGTGCATATGTAAATGACTTTGACTCTCTGAGTCTCTTTATTAACTTTTGAAACTGTGTCTTACTCAAATAATTGTATTCGCGACTGGTTGGATGGGGTTATATGCAATAAAAACCTCTCTTTCGTTCCCCATACTTCTTATTCTTTTCTTCAAGCCATTTTAAAAGTAAAATAATATGCTTAAAGTTCTGTTCCACTGGGCATAGACTACATAGCCATGACATTCCATTGTTGGTATGCATTAAAAGCTCATTGATGAAACTTGAAATTTCTTAAAGTCATTTGAAATGCCAACAGGCAATTTTCCATTATATTGTCATCAATTATAAGAATCCTAAAAATTATTTCCTTGGCATCTGACTGCTTTAAATGACATCATTTGGTCTCAAGAAATTAATGTTTCTTGTTTTCAGAGCTAGAACTGCAAAGGCTTTGCAAAGAAATTGGCCCAACATCCGAGGCACATTACTAATTCAGAAGTGGCATAAGAATCAGACTCCACATTGTGAAAGCAAATCCATAAACACAGGGAACATCCACTTCAGGCTCTCCCGGCTGGCTATATTTAGGTCTATTTCTTTCTTGCTGTTATCCTATACAAGTATACTCTGCGTTGACTGAAATCTCTTTTGCTTTCCTAATGAACTTATATGACATCTCTCCGTAAGATATTATTTCTTTTATGTTCAGACATTTCTCCAACGCCAACTATACCACAAGACAAAAGAAATCATATTTCTTGATGATAAGGCCTGATTGCTATTATTCATGATTGCACTGAGAACTCCTCGGGAGTTAAAATTACTTGGAAAAATCTGTCAGGAAACGCTTAAGATCGAGTTGAAGAAAACAAAAGTTATTTTAAAAATCACGAAGCTTATTAACAATATAGTTTTCAGTTCGATTAATAATGCAAACAGAGAGCTAGCCATCCACTAATCTCAGAGAGGAGCCGTTGCTGTATTTTAAGAACATCGATTCTGTGGAGCCATTCCTCTTTAATCGTGAGACATGAAAGGATTCCCAGTTTATCAGACCGATTTTGGAAGATATGATCAATTTTATTGTTTCAAGTCAGCTTTATTGCTTCACAAAAATTCCAACAAATGATTTTGTATGATTGTTTTCTCCTAAAATAATATACTAGCTAATTTCAATTAAATATATGTAAAAGAAGACCTAGATATTTTTTAAAGTGTGTCTCCCTTGCCATTAGCTAATATATTGAAAAAAAGTGTAAACCCTCAAACATTTAGCATCGAAAATATTCATTTTTGGTAATTTCTCAAGGGGGCAATTTATTAAACGAGAGGCTTTTCACATCAGCTAAGAGCAGTCCTGTAAATCACGGGTGTCATCGGCAGCTTCATCACTTCATTAATTTAAAAGATTATTATACGTGTATCTGACATAATTTTGAACAATGTTACATGGTTAATTTATTAATGTAGAGAAGCAGAAATGACACACTGACTTGATTTATTTTTGTAATTGTATCTTTTTAGAACTTTTGCCTCTGACTTTCTTGAACAGAAGAAATGACTCAATGTCTTGTTGGTGATTTTATTGAGGTCTCTTGCTTGCTAATAATAATAATGTTGTAATAATGTTTTCTGGTCATTTAGTTTTAAAATACATTCCTAACAGTGCAAGACAATGGCATTAAAAAACATAACCCTATCTCTCTTTTTAAAGCCCGGCCCCCCCAAAATAGGATTAACAAGAATAATTATGACATTCTAATTTGAAAAAAAAATGTGTTTTGAACTTTTTGGACTTGTTCTATTATTAGATTAATATTCTAGCTACAGGCATTTATAAATTGTTTCTACTTCATGATACCCATGTAAACAGCTAAGAATTTTATGAAAATCATCGAGCAGATTAATAAGTGATAATATTTCTGTTTTTAAAAACTTTTCTTGATAATTTTTATATGTGTACAAAATGTATTTTGATCATAGCTCCCTAAACTCCTCCCATGTACCCTTTCTCCTTCCAACCAGTTCCTCTACTATTTTTTATGATGAAATTTATTGTACGATCCTTTATAAAATAATTACAGTTGTTAACAATTCTGTGTACTTTGTGAAAGCCTAATAAAGTAAAATAATTACTTAGTTAAATTTTATCTAGATATTGAATGCAAGACTTGGAAGACCTTTAACCTAGTATTAAATTTCTAAAGTTCCCTTTAAATTACAAAATAGCGATTGGTACAGAGGTCATAAAACCTACATTTCAACTGTAGAGCATGGATTTCCTAAAGGAAAGACACATCATCTTAGTTCGCAAACAGATATTATCAACCCAGTGATTGCAGGGATGGTTTATAACTCTTATGCCACAACGAACCATGAGAACAGCAGTAGAAAGGCTGCATACAATTTTCTACATTCTGTTTAATTCACATATGATAACTGCTATTGGAGGCCTTTGACGTGGCAAATTTCTAAAATGATAGTGATTTGATTTCGATGTTGTGAATTTTTTTTTTTTGCTCAAAAAGATTACATATGATATCACTGCAGGTGGAAATTTATAAGAGCATGTGACTGAAAATAAAGTTTAGACTGTATTTAAAGTATTCTAAATTAGGTACTTACCTCGGTATTTTGCCCACTGATTTCAAAGCTGAAGTGTACTTTAGACGATTGCCCTTAGATTGAAATTTCTAAAGGCAGCCTTGGTAGATGTTGGTAATTTGTTCACTGATTCCTGTAGCCACCGTGGTCGGCATAGGACTGGCATCTTCTACTGTGAAATTTCTCAAGTTATCCTGAAGGAAAATCTGCTAAGAACCTCTTATGACCAGGGACACCTTTCTACTCATCTAGATGGATTTCTAGTACTTATTTGTCTCATTAGCTTTGATGCTTCTGTAATGTATAAAAGATAAAAAAAAAAACCTTCAAGAAACTGCGACAAATATTTCCATGAATGAATTCAATGGCACTGGAGTGTCTTGGCTTGCCTAACTTATTACTTTGACACATAGGATGAGGAGACAGGAAATGAATAGTTTTTTAAGTGTATTAGAGATAGTGAAAGTTCAAGGAGTTGTTTAAAAACATTGGTGGTCTTTGACAAACTCATACACAAATCAAAGAGACGTAATATTGTTCAGTGTGTCACCTCACCTCCCGACCTGTCTCCATGCCTCCCTTCTCTCCTTTTACTGTATAATAGGGAATAATTGATATGAATAGGCAAAATTACACTTGGAAAATTCCTATCGACTCTAATAGTTCCTGAAATGATAGCGATTTACAAACCTTGAAATTAGGGGCCAGCACAGACAAACAGAAGTTATCAGATAATGGCAAAGAAAAATCTACTGCTATTTAAGATTTACTGAACTTGCCAGCACAATATTCCTCTAAAGAAAACACTGTAAAGTGCATGGTATCTGCCTTGAGGGGCTAAGATCTGAATTACACAAATGAGACAAGCTAGACAGGAAGACACTCCAAGAGAGCATCTGTCTTCAGAGTGAAATATTTTTGAGGTTTATACAATTTAAGCATTTGCAAAACTCACAGGGGAATTTGGATTTGCAGGAATATAAAAACAAATATCTTCTTTCTCCTTCCATGAAACGTTCTTTAATACAGCCTCATAGGGAATACTTTCTGATTTTAAGAAATAGGCTTCTGCTCATATGGTGAGTTTGAGAAACATAAAAGTTCCGTCTTAATAAGCAGGGCTGAGAATACATTTCATCACAATGCCTCTGAAAGCAGGGATCTTGAGTCGCCAACTGAGGTGATGGCTCCTTTTCTGTGAAGAGTGGAGCCATTAAAACAACCGAGTTGCATACTTTTGTCCAGGAAAGATTGGCAATTATATCAAATTATGTCTAATAGTTTTAGAATGTGGTAGAGTATTTATTAGTGTCTGAAGGGGTTTTAAATCTCCTTTCCCTCTCAAATTCCAGTTTTTACACTTTCATTTTAAAAGATGAAAGAACTGGGCTGCATTTCACTTTGAAATTTTGTTTTTTAAACTTAAAACACACACTGCCTATTTCTACTTGATGAGATTAATTATGTTTCTAAGTTTTCACTTCATTTGCTCATGGTATTTTTATTAGATGTAAAACATCGCCGTCATTCCACAGTTAAAAAGAATTTTTTTCCTTCTTTGTTAAAATCATGCTTGTTGGCAACCTATGATGTCTCTCACTATTCTTAGGCTTGTGACATTAAATATGTACAGATCTCATTATTACCTTGAATTTTGAACTTCTCATGAGCGGTAAACATTAAACCCTGGAAGAAATGAGAGAAGCATAAATACATAAATTATCCCAGTAAAAAGCAAAACTTACAGCTTTCTTGACTGTCTTATTTGTAGTTTTTCAAAATGTTAAGTAGTTATCAGATGCCTGTTAGGTATGGTTACACCTGGAGCCCTGTCACTCAAGGTCTCTGCCTAGTCTGAAAAATAAGACAAGCATCGTGTTATACAATAAACAAAGATTTGAAGTAGCTGAAGAAAGAAGACATGTTGTGTTGGCTTCATGTCTCTACACTTGAAGCAATCGTGAGTGGAGCAGACTTAGAGGAGGTGTGGTTGCTTCGGGCTGGAGTTGTGAGACATGAGAGCCAGTGGAGTTACAAAAGGGTATCCAAGTGTGAGTCAAGTTTCCTGGAAGAAATGACAAAAGAAGAGCCTGAATCCTAAGAAACATAAAATTAGGTCCCCATCTCACTTTTTTTTTTTTTTTTTTGTTCACCACCAAGGGCCTTAGCCCTTGTTTATTTTATTTTATTTTTCAGTGCATTTTTCAGATTATGCTTTTTTTAAAAAAAATTTATCTTTATTTTCCAAAATGAGATACATTGATTGAGTGAATATTGTGCTCATATTTCCATTTCCCTCTCCCCTGTTCCCAATCCCCTGGGTATCCTCCTTGGTGGGCACACTGGATCAGTCCATGTGGTAAGGGGTTATGGATAGCACAGGAAGCAGCCAGGTTGCCCCCCCTTTATGTGTTGTAGCTGAGGTGGGTAATGTCTCTGGGTAATCTCTTCCACCATGGCTCTTACAATCTTTCCACCCCCTCTTCCACTCAGTTCCCTGAGTCATGGAGGGTGAGTTTTAAGCCTGTTTCATTGTTGTTGTTGTGACCTTAAGAGTCTCTGTGCTTCTACTTTTAAGTTGTGTTGGAAGTCGTTGGTGTCTGTCTTACTGGCTGAACTTGGGATGACTGATTGGCTGTGGTTATAGGTCTCTTTCTTGCCCCACCACTGTCTCAAGTGTTTCACTTGGGGCTACACGATAGGCCTGGGGTGGTTCATCTCTTGCTGGGATATCAGCCTTCAGCCTGGGATTCATCAGTGGAGTTGGAATGACCACAGCTCTCTCACTGCCCTCTGAAAAATGCAGAGTCTCCATTGGAGAGTGAGATCAGTATAGGTTAAATGAGACACACATTTCTAATTTGGCAAAATTCTATTGAGATTAGCCTCTCTGTAGTTCTCTGGTAATGGGCATTTCTTTTTGGAGCCCCAGTTTTTGGTTCCCATAGGATTATGCCCTGAGTCCCAATTCCAGTTAAGGGTTCCTTGTCACTGAATGGATTTCTTGGCTAATTTAAAAGCTGTTGATTACCCCCCACCCAGGTTTTGGTGCCTCTGTTGCACCAGTGATCATTTCTTGGTCTGTTGATCTCTCCTAGAAGGAAGTGTGTTCAGCCTTCTCATGGCAACAGACTGTGTTTTGTCAGATCATGCTTTATTACTAAAATATAGCATGTTTATTTATGGGTAGTATAAGATCTCCATGACGACCTGAGAAAATCCTGTCATGTATCCGGTGGTTCAATCTCTTACAGTTATTGGCTGGAAAGGGCTGTTGGAAGTCTATATTGGGTGCTGCACACAGGTCTCCACAGTATTAAGTGGGGATGCTTGTGTCCTCGGGACATGACAGTGTCGTGGGGGTGTCTACCTGGAGTCAAAAAAGATGGGTCACTTTTAATTCAAACTGCTAGTAGATGCCTAGCCTTTAACGTGTAAATATTCTAAGAAAATACAGAGTTTATAGTAATGATTAAAAAACCGAATTTTTAGTGCAATGAAGAAAATAATCGAGACAGCCATTCAACTTTAAAGCTGACATGAAAATTTAAAAGATACATAACCTATTTGCTCTATGAGTCTAAGGGTATATATTCTATATTGCTAAGGTGGTTAACATTGGCTAATACTCATATATTTAAAGAAATCAAATTAGCTTATTTCCCTCCATTGATAGTATAACTAAAATTTTAAAGAAAAAGATATCTCTCTCCCTTTAATAGTGTTCTTTGTCATGTGTCAAAAGCTGGCCAGCAGCGTTTCTATGTCTGTATTTTCTCATATAGTCTGTTTTCATATGTTTTGTATTTAAAAAAATTACATCACTGAATCTATGAATATTAAGTGTTCTGATTCTACAATGTGCACATATATATGGATGCATTTTAAGATGATGTTAAATTGTTAGAAGTAGGTTTACAATATATTTAAAATATTTTATCTCTGCACTTTTGGTTTTAAAATAAAAGTTCCTGTTCATTTTTACTGGAATGATAGACAGATGCTTTATGAGTAAAGAAAGTGCCAAATTTTAATCCTGATTTTAAAAAGAGCCTCATAAATTAGATTAAAAGATCAAAACGTTAGATGGTTTCTAAATGTTTATGACAATGACTTAAATCTTTAACCAACCAGTTAATCTGGTTTTTGTAAAAAAAAAAAAAAACACAGAATTGTTGATACGCTTTGTCTGTATTTATAACTGCTAAGATACAATACAATGCTTTCTGGCAAGTGCAGCTTCCTGGATTTCTATTTAAAAGAATTTCTAAATTTTATAATGACAACATTGATAACAATGGGGAAAATAATAAAGGGACACATTTTTATTTTTTTTAATTTTTATTTATTTATTTTTAATTTTTATTTTTTAAGTTTCATAGTAGTATATTTGGCAGCCTATGCAGACAAACTAGATCATTCAAAAACTAAGTTCAGCCATAGTTTTCTTGCAGTATTAAAGCAAAATTAATGACCAACATCCACAAATTTAACATCTGTCATCAATTAACTCACATCCAAAAAATTAAAGAAAACATAATTCATCAAACAGCAGCAAACTTAAAAGGGATTTATTTGTGATTTCCTATATATATTTAGCTTGTAAATACAAGACTGTAATGTATTAAGAGACAATTTCTGTTAAAGTTTTCATTGTGTTTCACTTCAAGTACTGCACAAGTTAAAATCTGATAAAGGATTTACATTCAGTTATCTGAAACTCCCCATCTCAGACTTTTGTTTTAATGTGGTGGGTAACTTCATCTCCAAAGGGACACATTTTTAGATGAGAAAGGGCTTAAGAAAGTCAAAGACGGGGACATTTATTTTTCTTTTAAACAGAAAGGACTTCGTAAGGTAGAAGATTCTTCAAATCAAAATAAAGATAGAGAAACTAGAAGGTTGAGGTGTGTTATAAAAGGACTGAGAGTTGAAGATGTCTGTGGTGAAATAGATTAACATAAAAAGAATTTGGTTCTTTGTATTGTCTCTCTTGCCCTAATTGCTTACAAGATATTTCTCTGTCCATGGTCTTTGGAAGCTCTTTTATCTTTATAAACTCTTGATAGAATATAATTCAGAGTCAACTCTTTAATAAATTGGAAAATTTGTCTATGCTGTCATGTCTCACCACATCAAGGTTAACATTTTTAGTTCACTGATATTGATCTGCCCACTATGAGATTTACAAAAACTTGCTTTAAAATGTTCAGTCAAGATACCTATGTTTTCTACTATGTATTGTAGACTTTTATCTACTGGAGAAAATCAAGATGTATTTAAATTGCTTGGTATTGTTTAAGCATCATCTAAATGCTACATGAAAACCTCTATATATACTATATATGTATATATACATATATATATATATATACATATTACTATTGCAACTGACTTTCTGAGTGTTCAATATAGCAACAGGATTCTTTTAAAGAGTCCTGCAGGTTTGAAAACCCACCTCAGATGGTTCTATAACAATCTCACTCATCTATTTTGGTCCCCCTTGTTCATCCTCAAGGTTTAAAAGACGGCCAGAATAGAGATTCTCAAAACCATCTTCATTGCACTCCAGCCTGAAGTAGCTAGATCACATCAGTGCCCATCTCCTAAAGAGATTGAGGGTGTTAACTTGAGGCAGTGTGATTGTAAATGGCCCCCATAGACTCAGGCATTTTTTATTAACATTAATCTTCCTACTTAAGTCTCCAGCAGCCAGAGCCCTGCTGGTAGAGATTTGTCACTGGGGGCAGATCTTGTGTATATTCTGAGCCAGTTTGTGCTCTGGCCTTTGTCTCTCTGCTATGGAGGTGTGATGAAGTGAGCTAGCTTTTTCTATTATGATGAAGCTTCCCCTGGAATTTATAAGCCTGAAGTAAATGCTTTCCTCTCATAAACTGCATCGAGTTGGATGTTTGTCTCAGCAGCAAGAAGGTAACTGCAACGCAACCCTTGTAAGGGGGAATGATAATGTATAGGTGGACATTAGGCTTGGAGGTCACTAAAGAGCAGACTTAATGTCCTTTTTCCATTGTGATATTAATTTTTATTTATTTGCAAGAGTGCAAGAGAGAGAGAGAGTTAATATTGGCAAATGAGGGCCTCTTGCTGCTAAAAACAAACTTCAGAAACATTCTCCACTTTGGCTTTACATGGGTACTAAGAAATCAAACCCAAACTGCCAGGCTGTGCAAGCAAGCATCTTTAACCACTAAGCAATCTGCAGCCCTCTATGGTAATATCAGAAAGGGAAAAGCCACCTCCTCCTAACCAGAAGACTGACTAGTTCTTAAAAGAGATATAAAAAATATATACTTCTAAGTGAAAAGATTAAAGAAAAGGTTTAGATTAAGTTTATTAAATTTTTATGGTATATTTGAGAATTAGACATAAAAGATTATATGGTTATGCTGTTAATAGTTATTAAATTGCGAGGGTCAAAAATTCAAGTTTTCGTTGGCTGGGGGAGATGGCTCAGAGGCTAAAGGTGCTTACTTGCACAGCCAGATATCCTAAATTCCATTCCCCAGTACCCATGGAAAACCAAATAGATGCCCATGCATTGCTGTAGCTCTGCCTCTCTCTAAATTATTTTTTAAATTCAAGTTTTCTTAACTAAACTGCTCTTAGTACTGTTTACAAAATGCCTGATTCTTTGATACAACACTAGATTTCTTAAGTATTTTTCTGCTCTTATATGTGTTTTTATTGGTAAAACCTTTCCTTGATAGAAAACTTATTCTAATAGAAAAAAAATTGGACCTAACTATACAAAAATTCACTTTGCCTATGATGAAGTAAACAACTGACAATATACATTGTTAAGATTAATCAAACCTTTTAGCTTTTTGAGCCTGAATCACATTAGTTGTTCTAATTCTAAGACTTCTTTTGATCTCTGTACCTTGTAGGTAAAATTATGAGCCATCTATTTTCAAGACTATTTTAATTTTAAAACCTGATATCTAAAAACTTCAACCTTTGTTAATTTCTTAAATTATTTTATGTTTAAATAATTTTAAATTGTCCATGATATTTCAAATGTTCCTTCATACTTAAAAATTGGGACAAATCTCAATTTCAATTAAGTTGCCAACGAAAATAATTTTCTTACACTTTTGATCTTGCCTAAGCCAAGCCGTCATCCTTACAAAAAAAATTTAATTTTAATTGTTTTTTTTTTCTGCTTTCCAGTGTCATGAATCAGTCTGTTATTTGTCTGCTTATACAACTGATTTCAGCAGATCCAGTTGCAAATGGTTGCTGGAACATCTGTTGTTACTTCCTCAGTAGTCATTTAATTCTTACATTCATCGACCCCTCTCTACCCCTCTGCTGGCTTGATTCACCAGACCACCCCCACATGCCACACAGACACTTTTTTTCTTTTCTTTTTTTTATTGTCCATAATGAGTTACATTATTTAGTGGCCACACAGACATTCTTATCCTCGAGATATAGGCCACCGACTCAGACATTCTGAAATGGGAAGGCTTACATCTCAGCATGACACCCGACTTCAGCTCAAAGCAGTTAGACATATAATCATGCATCCACTGGTCCACTACCCCACAAGGCTTTCCTTCTCTCCCTTATAAAAAAATGGTCTCCTTGTTCTTTTTTATGTAAGTAAAAATGCTGAAATGTTAAAGTACCACAGTTCTCCTATATCCCCCCTCTTGCCCCCTACCACTTGGCCATGCTAGACAGGGCTGACTCCTGATAGGGTCATTTTAATTACCTCTGGGCTAAGAGGAAAGAAGGTCACCACCCCCTGCCCGCACCCCTGAACATCACCCAAGACCCCTCCCTTGTATGGCAGGTTCTCTCCTTTCCCCACAAAACCCTCTCCCTTGACCTCTTTCTCTATTTTCAGTTCTCCAGCTTCAGATACATGCCTCCCTCTTTTTCCCTCCTTCCTCTCTCTCTCTCTCTCTCTGGTACACACACACTCTTTCTCTTTCTGTCTTCTCTCTGTTCCCCTTCTCCTTCTCCCTTGTTAAAATAAAGTCTTAGGGGCTAGAGAGATGGATCAGCGGCTAAGGTGTTTGTGTGCAAAGCAGAAGGAGCAGAGTTTGATTCCCCAGTACCCACGTAAAGCCAGATGCGCAGGGTGGCATATGCATTTGCAGTTTGTTTACAATGGCTGAAGACCCTGGCACACCCATTCTCTCTTATAAATAAATAAAATATTTAAATAAAGAAATAAAATATTTAAATAAAGCCTTAGATCCAGAAACTGTTCATCTAGGTCCTTCATTGCAAACCTCAAAACCTAACACCTCACGTATTAATATTTCGAGGGAGTATCTGGGAATGTCCCCATGAGGATGTGATAATGAAATGAGGCCTGGGGAGAACCAAAGACAACTATTTGAAATGTGTGTGGGGATTAGTAGAGTCTAGGCAGAGAATAATATGTACAAAAGCCCTGAACTCAAAGAAAGCATACAATGATTCAATGAGAAAAACATAAGACTGCAGAAGACCCCAAAGGTATTTCGAATAAATCTAAGAAATGGTAAGCTTTACTGGTCTTTAACATATACGATACAATGCAGGTGGCCTTCTTTATTCTTAACACTGAGAAAACATTTTAACCTTCAAGACCTCTGGCTCATGGATGACATCTTTACTTACTCAGTATGTAGGTGTACTGAAATTCATACCCATCCTGTCCTAAAGTGACAATTTCAGCTGATGACATTGGTTTTTTATTAATTCTTACTAAGTGGTAAGACTCCATCAATGAAATTGTTTATTGAGGACAAGACAGTATGAATGATGGATGAACAAATGAGCAAGAAGGCTTGGCCTTCAGCTTCCTGACGTCTTCCTACACAATATTAGTGCTGATGACCTAGCCGGATGTGGACCAGGAATACTCAATGGGATGAGGAATGCTCCTGGGAATATGTTCCCACCCACTCTGGACTGTCCTCTGCAGCTGTGAGCATTTATCATTTCAGGAGAAGAACCTGCCTTTGCAAAGAAATGAGGTACCCTGAAGGGACCCTTTTGAAATCAGCTGCTGGGATAGGTGTATGAGTCTTGTGATCTGGTTATTAAAATCATTTATTCTTCTGTTCACCTATTTCTACCCCTGCAGTTTTGAAACATAGGAAGTAACATTTTCTGACCCATTTAAAAGTCCTTCAAATGGAAAGTTTCCGTGAGCTTTCAACTAGTGTGTTAAGTGCCTCTTCCTTCTTAAGCATCCTCACCAAGTAACCTTTGCAGATTTGACGGACAATACAACAGTCTCAAAATAAAACCAAGAAGTGGAATGTTAATCAGAATTATTAAGTAACAAACTATAGACATTATTGTTTTCAGTGGGGCAAAAAGGGGCTTATTTCAATTGTGAAAAAATAAAATTTAAGTTACTTGAAATGTTTTCATTTAAATTTATTTTTATTTAATATCTTTATTATGAATAAGTATATACATTGCATGAGCGAATCTTGTAAAGGTGTCCCCGTTTCTCTCCTCTCTGTGCCCTATCCACTCGGGTCCTTCCTCTGTGCACATTCTGGATCTGTCCATAGGCTAGGGGGTTATGGACTGTACCCAGGTGGCCAGTTTTCTTTTTTCTCTCCCCTTTGTGTGTTGTTGCTGAGGGGGACAATGTCTCTCTGGCACCATGGCTCTTATATTCTTTCTGCCCCCTCTTCCTCTCAGTTCCCTGAGACATGGTGGGTGAGTTTTAAGTCTGCTTTATTGTTTATTATATTTTATAATGTGTGATCCTCACTTGACAAACAAACATGCATGTGTTGATGGCATATTTTGGAATTAGTCAGGGCTCTCCAGAGTAACAGAACCTATTACAAAGCACATGGATTAGCTTGATTCCCACAATTTATGCTGGGCTGTCTGCAATCTGGGAAGGCATAGCACTCTGGAACTGCTCAGTCCATGAAGCTAGATGCCTCAGTGGTCTCCATCTAGTGCTGAAGGTCTAGAGGATCCCTGGAGAGAGAGCGCTGCTGGTCTTCAATCCGTGTCACAAGTCTGTGAAGAAGTTGGTTTCCAATGTGCACCAAGCAACAGGGTAGGATGCTCTTAGCAGTAGGTAGTAAGGGCAGCCAGGCAAAAAGGCACTGTGATTTCTCTTTACATATAGATTGCCCCTGGAAGTGCTCCACACTCGGGGGAGGTTCTTTTTTCCCAGCTCAGTTAATCCTTTCTGGAAATGCCTCACAGATCTGCCCCCCAAACCAACCGGATCTCTTATTTGATTCCTGATACAATTAAGTTGACAATAGAGATTAACCATCACAATTACAATTTTTCTAACCGAATGAAGACCCCTGATGTCAGTCTTAGTGTTAAACTGCACTTCTGGAAGAGAGGTCCACTGTGAGTTTAATGATTCCAGAAGAGATCTGATCTGTCCAGAAAGCATGAAACAGCTGAATCAATTGTCCAGTGATCTCTCGTCAAGCTGTGGGACCATTTATAGTTAGATGCAGATTCCAAATTCATTCCACACAGAGCAATGCACCAACTGTCTGGCAATAATATTAGCAATAACAATTTCCTAATATTTGTCATTTCAGCTCTCAGGGAAGGTGCACACTTGACCAGGCAAACGGGCCACTGATCAAACATTGGTTTGTTCAGGTGACAACTATATTATAGGTCTGTTTACTTCATTGACACTTTTGTGGATATGTAGTAGTTTCCCCCAAAGACTTCTCTCTTTTATAGGTTAAAAGAACTCCATGTTCTGACTACCTTACATTTTAAACTCCCATTTTTACTGGAGAGTTTTTTACTTGTGAAAGTGTCTGAAACCCTATTATATATTGTAAAAAAAATTAGTTTGTGGTACTTACACTCACCCATTTTAATTCTATTTTTGCAAAAGTGGTCCTGGCAGCTTGCAGGGTTTGCAATCTTTTCTGGCTCTTGCCCAGTAGCTCTAGGCTAGGGGGAGTTTTTCCATCCTCCCTGGGGGATGGGCAGCCCTATAGCACAAATGCTTTTCCAATCCATCAGTTCACTTAAATTCAGTTTATACCAATGATCTAACTTCATGAATATATAATACCTTGCGAGGAGCAGGCTTTCATTAAACTATCAGAAACTGTCAAAATACCTTATAGTTTTGAGTGAGTGACTGATTGAGTAGCCCTAGGTATTTCTGAGACTCAGAAGGAAAAGAAATATCCCTGGATTTATGTCACCTGTAGAGTTCTCAGTGATTAGCTCTTGGGCATTGTTTAAAAATTCTTTCATGATAAGTGGCATTTGCAAATTGATTTGTGAAAACATATATACCTACATTATATATATGTGTGTATATATATATAATTTATTACCCTGTCATTTGCATGATGAGTTAGTTTGCTTTCTGCTGCTGCATTCTTTGATTTCCTGAGAGCCTTGAAGAAGCAGCCAGTGTAGCGGCTGTTCATGCATTGCTAATATGCTGCTTAGCTCTTCCAGTCATTTGAAAATATTCAACTTATGATGGAAGCTTAGAACCTTGGTTCCCCGCCACGGGCACTTTCATGAATGAACATGTGTGAGAATAAGATTATTGTTAGATAGACTCCATGCATATGTAAGCATGTTTTTCACATAAATGGTAGCATAGAGTGATTTATACCTTTGTATTCTGCCTTTTCTACTTGGCAAAGTCCTTTAAAAGGAATTTCATATTTCTGTACTACAGACATTTGATGGCCGGCCACCAGATCCATTCTGTCCCACCGCTTTTAAAAATACTCAGCATGTCTTAGTGTCCCTACAATGAGGACAGACTCTACTCAAGGCTAACTAGTTACAGCTTACACATTCTTTTCTCCTGGCAATATAACCCAAGGATGATCAATCTAGGAAACCTGGGTTAATTGACTCAGTGTGGTGATAGGTCTCTTGTTTATCTATCACACCACTCTCTCAAAGGTTCCATTTGGGCCTACATGCTAGGCCCGGGGTGATTCTTCTCTTCCTAGGATGTCAGCCATCATCTTGTGGCTTGTTGGTGGAGTAGGAATGACCACAAACCTTGCTAAAGGTTTACCAGTGTCCTGCCCCTAAGAACAATGATTACAAGAATGAAATACCCAAGGGGTTACACAAAGACCAGGAGAACTTTAAATACAGAAACTCATCTTTACAAGATATAGAAGTTTTGGAGTTTTTTTTCCATTCACTTAAGTAAAGTCATATGTGTGTTTACTTAATGGACTAATTATAAAAAAAAATTTACTATCTCCTGCCTCAGATTCTCAAGTTTCATTTACTCTTTTTGGAAAATATATTTTTATTTATTCATTTATGAGACAGAGAGTGGGGAGGGAATGGATGCACCAGGGCCTGCTGCTACTGCCAAGAAATTTCAGAGCTATGCACCACTTTGTGCATCTGGCTTTACAAGGGTACTGGGGAATTGAACCTCAGTTATCAGGCTTTGTAAGCAAGTACCTTTAACTGCTGAGCTATCTCTCCAGCTGTCAAACTTCTTTTAAAAATTTATTTATTTATTTATTTGAGAAAGCAAGGCAGGGATGAACACACACACATACACAGAGATAGAGAGAGATAGAGATAGAGATAGAGAGAGAGAGAGAGAGAGAGAGAAGCACGCAAACACAGTAACACACAGAGAACATGGGCTCACCAATGACCTCCTGCCACTGCAAATGAACTCTGGATGCATGTACCACTTTGTGCATTTGGCTTCATGTGGCTACTGGCAAATTGAACCCAGGCCATCAGGTTTTGCAAGCAGGTTCATTTAACTGCTGAGCCATCTCTCTCCAGCCCTCTCAAATTTCTCCATTTTCCTTACTCCAATGGCTCACTATTGCTAGCTGCTGATGTTACCTTCTCAAGCTTCTTTAGTTTTGGAACAACAATTGTTCCTCACTTTCAAAAAAAAAAAATAAAACAAAACTATAGTTGTTAAAGTATCACTGGACTCAATCTCCTTTTCACAGATGAAAAGAAGGAAGCCCGTTTGCACCTGGGCTTGTGACATACTCAGCATAGCTTCATCTGCAAGTTGGATTTTATATCTCCTCCCTTCTGTTGATATGGGGTCATAGAATTCATTTCCAAAACTAAATCATGCTTACCAAAGACAAATCCAGCCATCTTGAAAAATAAAACTATCATTTGCTATATTTAAGTAAGAATGTCTTTATTTTTTTTGGTGATTCATGTAGTTGTCTAAACACAAAATTTCATAAGAATTTATTTTAAAGCGCTTTTTAAAAAAAGTTGAAATAAATGGCAAAATGAAACTACTTGTTCAATCTAGCTAATTGAAAAAGGGTGTTTCTTGTACTATTTTCTCTACCCTTGGGTCTATTAAAATCTTTTGTAAAAATGGAGAGAGCATACCAATGTGATAGCATGTTCTGAAATTTGAGCATTCTCTCTTTCCAAAGTAAACTGTGTTAACTGATGGAAATCTAAAAAGCATTGGTCTATAAAAGAAAAAAAAAAAAGCAATGTTTCCATCTGAATGGACTGATTTGTCCACATTTCTATCACAAAAATTATTAATATTTCTGAGTACATTCTCTAATCTGATGTTGAAAACGTGGAAACACAGCCTAGAGGCCATTGGGTAATGATTTTATAAGTTCATATAGGATAAACAATTTCCATGTTTTTGGAGTATTTTTTATATAGTCTCAGAGATAAATATTGACATCATTATTTGTTGAACCAATCTCATTTTAGGACACTGGGAGATTTCCTCCCAAACGTAGTGATGCATGACAAATCTTTTGGGAAGATTGTTGGAGAGCAAGCTGCACACATCCATGATCTTATCCTCAGAAGTGTTCCTGTCAGTAGAGCTTTACATTTATTATCTCATGTAAGGTCCTTACCTCTGAGGAACTCTTTCTTTCTTTCTTTCTTTCCTTCTTTCTCTTTCTTTCTTTCCTTCATTTTTCTTTCTTTCTTTCCTTCCTTCCTCCCTTCCTTCTTTCTTTCTCTTCTCACTTTCTTTCTCTCTTTCTTTCTCTCTCTTTCTCTGTCTCTCTCTTTCATTCTCTGTCTCTTTCTCTCTCTCACTTTCTCTCTCTCCTTTGGAGATAAAACCAGGTAAAGGGACAAGCACACAGAGCATCCTGTGTCTAGCTCTCTCCCCTCAAAGTCCATATTTTGAGGATTTGAGACATCAAGTTTCCCTGCCTGTTCTGAAGTGGAGCTGCTATGGACCTTCAGAGATTTTGGACATGTTTCTTTATTTTGCCTTTACAGAATAGCTATAGAACATTTCTCACCAAACTATTGATTAAAAATAATATACAAACAAAACTTTTAAATAAAACCAATTTGAAAATTTTGATTTTATTTTTCTATTTTCATTTTTCTTTGCATTTCTTTTTCTTTTTTGTTTTTGTTTGTTTTTGAGACAGGGTCTCCTTCTTATAGCTCAGTCAAGCCTGAAACTCACTCTGAGTTCAGTCTGGTCTTAGAAATGCAATCTTCCTACTTCTCAGGTGATGAGGTGTGCACAGCCGAGTCAAGGTGTTAGCTTTGACCTAGATTTTACTAGATCATTGGCTTTCATTTATTTTAGAAAGGACTTTTCCTTTCATGAAGCCTCCCCATTTTATTGCTCAAACAAAACCCTTGGTAGAGCTTCACCTCCATTAACTTCTTTAAATGTCTTGGATTAAGTAAAAGAATTAAGTGATATTTGCTGACTCAACCAGATACTTGCTCTTCCATGTTTATTGTGGCTCTATTGACAATAGCTAGGAAATGGAACCAGCTTAGATGTCCCTCAACTGATAAATTGTAATGAAGATGTGGTTCATTTATACAATGGACTTCTATTCAGTGGTAAGGAAAAATGAAATTTTCAGGGAAATGGATGGATCTGGAAAGGATCATCTTAAGTGTGGTAACTCCGGTCCAGAAAACCAAATGCCGCATGTTCTCTCTCATATAATGGCACAGTCAGTAGCCATAGATTGATACTAGAAAAACTTCAGTACTTAAGAGACCTGAAAGACTCCACCAAAAAGTTATTAGAGCTGAGAGACACTTTCACCAAAGTGGGAGGATATAAAATTAACACACAAAAATCAGTTGCATTTGTACGTACCAACTACAAACAAACTGAGATATAAATCAGAATTATAGTCACATTTACAACTGTCACAAAAATTAAATCTTAGAATATAGCTAATCAAGAAAGTGAAAAACCTTGACAATGAAAACATTAAAACACTGAAGAAAGACATTGCAGAAGACATGAGAAGATGGAAAGATCATCCATGTTCATGGATTGGAAGAATTAATATGAAAATAGCCATCCTACCAAAATCAATATACAGATATAGTACAATCCCAATAAAAATTCCAACACCATTTTTCACAAAAATAGTCTCAATATTTACATAGAAGCACAAAAGACTCCCAATTAGCCAAAATGTCCTCAGCCAGAAGTATACTGCTGGAGGTATCACCATACTTTATTTCAAGATATACTACAAAGCCATGGTAATAAAAACAGCAAGGTACTAGCACAAAAGAGACACATAAATCAGTGGGGGAAAAAATGGAAGATCCACGTATTAGTTCCAGTAACTACAGCCACCTGATTTTGGACAAAGAGGCCAAAAATGCATTTTCAACAGCTGGCGCTGGAGAAACTGATGGACCACATAAACAGTAATGTGTCGGGTTCTCTTCTCTTACCTTCACATCATTTCCAAACGGATAAAGGTCATCAATATAAGACTTGAAGCTGCGAAACAGCTACTGGAAAAAGTAGGAGACCCCAAGATATAGATGTAGGGAAAGACTTTCTGAATAAGACTTCAGGAGCCCAGGGAATAAGACAAAAACTCAACCATTGGGATCTCATGAAACTAAATAACTATTGTACAGAGAAGAAATCATCCACAGAGTCAGCAGACAACTTGAAGAATGGGAGGAAATCTTCACCAGCTATACATCAGACAGAGGTTTACTATCTAGAATATACCAAAATAAAAACATTAAAACCCTCAAAAAACAAAGCAATCAAAATCAAACAACAAACTCCAAAAATGAGGCAGAGAACTGATTTCTCAAAGAAAGAAATAAATGGTCAATAAGCATCTAAGAAAAACAATATTGAACACTACTATCCATCAGAAAAATGCAAATGCAAATTAAAACTACTTTGAGATTACATCTAACTCCTGTTAGAATGGCTATCATTAAAAGTCAAATAACACCACAAACTGAGATCAGTGGGAGACTGTGAGATCCAAATGGAACTGCGCTTCATTCTGGCTAGCTTTCATAGTGATTGGAAGACACTCTGTGAAATGCCAGGGGACACAAGACACCAGTGGATTCTGAAAGCTACAAAACTCAGTTAACCAGAGATGTACCCACCAGGTTATGGAAATAATCAACTACCCTCTGATTAGCTGTGAGGCCCACTCAGTGGGAGGGAATTCATGCTTAGTACTGAGAACCAAGTCAGAAGCCTATGGCCTGGCAAGTCATAGACCCTAAGGAGAAGTTTTCCAGTGTGCTTTGGCTAAAAGAAGAGGCTATACCCATCAAAACATATTGTAAATGTCTGTTTATACCCTTTGATCCATGGGGGGAAAAGTTGGTGAACTTTATTTTTTTAACAGATGGTGGCAAATATCACAGAGAAACACCATTCATCAGAAATAAAAGAAAAGAAAGTCCAGTGCCTAGCAGCAGACTAACCCACTCTATCATACCTGCAAGGGCCCAGGAAATGTTAACAAGAAAGTAACAGAGTAATTACGAGTTCTGCTTTCAAGGCTACCCTGTGAACTTTCTCCAAGGAGACAATGGTAGATGCCCACTGAAGATAATCAAAACTCATCAGAGCAGGAAACAGGAGACTGTTGAGAGTTTAATCCTAAAGGAGACTTCTAACATGCCTTCCAAAGCTCAGGGAACATTGGGAAAAAGGGGGTCAGAAAGAAAGTAAGAGCCACAGGATGGAAGGGTGTACTGGGAGGCATTGTCCTTCCCACATGAACCAACTGGTGCTTTCTTGACCCCACAGTTGACTTCTGATCCCGACTGAGAAGAGAAGGGCTTTCGGGGAAGTGGAGGCAAGGACAGGATACCTCAGAGTACATATAACCAAATGGGAGTTTGAGCAACTTCTAATCTTGCTGTATCTGAAAGTTCCCAATAAAATTATTATAAAAAAGAACATAAACCAGGTGTGGTGGTACATGTCTTTAATCCCAGCACTCAGGAGGCAGGGGTAGGAGGATCACCATGAGTTCAAGGCCACCCTGAGACTACATAGTGAATTCCAGGTCAGCCTGGGCTAGAACAAGACCCTACCTTAAAAAAAATGAGTATGAAACACTAAGTAGAAGTAAAAATGTACTCACTTCTTAAAAAATGGTGAAAATGCAAGTTAAACATTTTCAATATGTGTCACATATTATCATAAATAAAAAATGCTCCACTCATTACATTCTATCCTTCATGTCTGATACTATTTTTTTCCTTTCTAGAAGATACACATTCTAAGATTCTGTACATGTTCATTTGGTTTTGCATGTATTTGAATAGAGTCAGTTTATTTATTATGTATCCTTAATTTACTGATATGTAATTTTAATGCCAGTTTCCTTTCATTTCTTATTGTCAATCTTTTCTTCTCCATTTTTTATTTGGCACATGGAGATTTAGGTGCCATTCATTCTTTTGTGAGCTGTCTGTTTGTTCTTTAGCCCATTTGATTATTGGCAGATTAATTAATTAATTAATTAATTTGTGTTTAATTTTTGCAGTTCTTTATAAACTCTTGGAATACCCCTAATCAAGAGAGTGATCATCTTTAAAAAATTGCAAGAATTCCAAAGTGAATCCATCTGGTCCTAGGATTTTCTTTGTGGAGAGGGTTTTAATTATACCTTTACATCCTTACAATAACATCTTTAATTTCATTGCTTATAATAGTTCTAAGTTATTGATGTTATCCACTTTTAACTTTGGTAGGTTATATGTGTTTGGAAAGATGTCCATTTCTTGAAGGTTTTCCAACATTTTTGAAATGAAAGTTTTCAAAATAGTCTCTAATAGTGTTTTGGACTCCGTGGAGTCTGTTTTAACTAGTCCCTTTTGTCTGTAATTTTATTAATTTGGGTATTCCCCCTCATTTTTAAAAAATTTTCTAGAGGTTTATCAATCTTATGTATTTTCACATAGAAATAACTCCTGTTTGATGAGTTCTGTGATTAATTATTCCTTTAGTGTCTATTTTCTAGCTTACTTTTTATTATTTCTTGCCATTGATTGGATTTTTTTAAATTGGTTTACTGTTGTTTTTCTATAGCCTTAAGGTGGATGATTGGTTTTTTTATTTAAGATCTCTCTGATTTCTTGATATGGACAGTTATAGCTATGAGTTTTCCTCTTAGAACTGCCTTGGATGTATCCCAGAAGAACCCAGTAAGGTTGTATTTTCATTTGTTTCTTAGAATTGTTTGTCTTCTTCATTGATTTCTTCAATTTTTCACCCCAAAGTGTGTTATTTGCATTTTTTGGTTGTTGTTAATTTCTTCTTTTATTCCATTGTAATAATAGGATACAAGATATAACATCACAATTTTTTTTCTTGTATTTGTTGAGGCCCCATGAGCTGCAGAGAAGAATGTGTATTTCCTGTCTTTTTGGTGAAACAAGCTGTATATATCTCTTAGGTCCAGTTGATCAATGCTATGGTTTGGCTCTGACACTTATTTTCAGTTTTTCATCTGTATGTTCTATCGAAAGGTGACGCTGGATATTGAAGTCTACTACTGTTTTTATATTGATGCATGTGATGCATTTTATATTGATGCATTCTTTTAGGTCTCTTAGTGTTTGTTTTGTGAAGCTAGGGGCCCCAATAGTCGATGCATAAATGTTTACAACTGTAATACTTTCTTGAAGAATTGTAGAACTTATTAAAATAAAGTTTCCCTATTTGTCTTTTCTGATTCATTTTGTTTGAAGTCTACTTTGTTTCATAGTCAATCCTGCTTGTTTTCAGCTTCCGTTTACTTGGAAGCATGGTTTCTCTCCTCCTTTCATATTTTAGCTAGTGAATATTTTTGTTGGCTAGATGAGTTTCTTGAAGATAGAAAATAGTTGGATCTTGTTTCTTAATCCAGTGATTTAATCTGTGCCTTTTTATAGGTGAGTGTAGGCTATTTATATGTAAGGTTATTATAAAAAGAGACTTGCTACTCCGTAATATCTTATTGGGTGATGTTCTGGTTGGCTTGACTGTTGGTATTTCTTTTCCTTTTCTACCAGGATTGCTGATTTCTTGTATCAAGTACAGTTCATTCTTTCCCATTTCTTCTTTGTTCATCTGTTTCTTTCATGATTCTATTTTGTATTCTCATTGATGAAACTCTCTTCTTCCCTGTTCAGTATTCCTTTAATATTTTTGTTGTTGTTGTTGAGCTGGCTTAGCGGACATGAATTGACTTAGACTGTATTAAAGTATCCTTATTTCTCCATCCATCTGAAAGATAATTTTTTTTTTCTGGATAGCATTCTCAGATGGCAGTTATTTATCTTTAGAACTTAGAATATCTTTTTTTCTATTCTTTTCTGACTTTTTTGGGTTGTTGATGAAAGATCTGAGGTTATTCTGATATTCTTGCCTTTATATGTGAGGTGGGTTTTTCCCCCTCTGTCAGCTTTTAGTATGGTTTCTTCACTATGAATTATTTTTATGTCTTTATTATGAATAAGTACATTCATTATATGAGCAAATCTTGTGAAGGTGTCCCCGTTTCCCTCCTCTCTGTCCCCTACCCACTGGGGTCCTTCCTTGGTGTGCATACTGGATCTGTCCATAGGTTAGGGGTTTTGCTACGAATTCTTGACATTATCACTATGAAGGACTAGACAGAGATCCTTCTCTGGTTAAGTCTGTTTGGAGTTCTATGTAGCTCCAGTGTTTGGATGGCAACTTCTTTCTCTAGACTTGGGAAATTTTTTTTTTATTTTCTTAAACAGCTGGTCAATTCCTTTTGTAATTATCTCAGCTTCTCTTGAATTTATCATAGAGTTCTTAGAAATATTGGTCATGTTCATATTTTCTTCCTTTGTATCATCTGCCTATTTGATATCAATATGGACTTTAATTGTTTTTAGAAATAGAACTCTAAATTCTTTCTCTGACATGTCCTTTCATTTCCTGTGCCCATTGTGGGAGACTTGAGTGTGTCACTCTTTACTTCTCATGTGTCTTTGCTGTATCTTGGACATTTTTGGAGATGATGTCCCCCTCCCTCTTCTTTTATTTTTTTCCATTCCCCTTCCCTTTAATTGTTGCCTTTGTCTTGGGCTTCTTAACTTTCACTCCAAAGTGTGTCCCTGTTAGGTTTATAGAGGATAGGCAGAGTGCTGGGTCTCATAGACTTGTTGGTGGTTTTTGTTTTGTTCAGATGAATGGTGACCTTTTGATTTACCATTCTGTTTCCTTTGGACAGCTTAACAACTAATAAAGGCATTTCTGGCGTTGACAGCTCTGCTGGTGAAGGGGCTGGCCTATTAGGACTTCCACATCCAATATCAAGAACAGCAACACCATCAATAGTGAAATAGGACAGAAGAACCACAAAATCCTAGGCAGTAAGCCTATAAAGGAAGTGAGAAAGAAGAAAAAGGAGGAGAAAAGAAAAGCATCAGAAAATGAATAGGAAGAGAAAGAATTACAAGTCCCACAACTCCAACAACAAACAATGCTATACAAAATAGCACTAACAACAGCTGGTTGAAGTGTTGCACTTGTAACAGTTATATCTCACTTTCAGGCAAGTTCCACAGATTCCAAGCCTGACACCCCGCCCCCCAGTGGGAGGTGTCTCTAGCTAGAGTTCCAACCTAGATTCTGAAACTGATTGGTCAGGTATGGACCAACCAGTTGTCTCTCTGACTTACCTGGGGCAGGGAATACTCACCCAATGGCTGTGGTGAGGGGTTGGATTTCTTTCCCACATGAACCTTTCCTTCTTCTTGTTCTGCTGAGCAGCACAGATTTTGATAAAACCTCTCTCACATGCCCTCCCCACACTGGTGGCTGGAGATCTCTGTAACTTCCCATTTTCTTTGGAATAAAGTCTCCCACCACACCTTATTCTCTGGTGGTCTATAATTTTAATTCTTTATAGACAAGAATTTAGGTACTCCTTAAATTCTGAGGTACATTGGAATTAGCTGGGTACTCTTTAAATTCTAATCCCCAACTCTCCTGTTACACATTATTTTAGTCCCAGCATTTGGGAGGCTGAAGTAGGAGAATTAACATGAGTTCATAGCCAGCCCGAGACTACAGAATGAATTACAGATCAAGCAGGACAAGAATGAGACCTTGCCTCAATAAATAAATAAATAAATAAATTAATTAATTAATTTAAAAATGAAAACAAAACAAAAAATTTATAAAACAAAACAAGCTAACAGGCATATCTATCATCTATCTATCTATCTACCTACCTATCCATCTATCTATCTATCTACCTATCTATCTATCTATCTATCTATCTATCTATCTATCTATCTATCTATCTATCTATCATCTATCTATCATATCTCTCTGTCTCTCTGTCTCTCTGTCTCTGTCTCTGTCTCTGTCTCTGTCTCTGTCTCTCTCTCTCTCTCTCTCTTTCTGTCTCTCTCCCTCCCTGTACATTTGTGTTGACGTCCTTTCTTCTACACCCTCCAGTACACTTTGCACTAGTGGCACCTCAAATCATCCATAACTTGTTGGTGCATATGTCTTTCTGGAAAGAGCAAGTTCTCTAATGAAGTCAGTTGGTCATGGTAGTTTTCCACAGGCTGAAGTGTGGTAGTGGGGTGGGGTTCATTGGAGAGTTCAAAGCCAGCCTGGACTGCAGAGTGAGTTCCAGATTAGCCTTGATTAGAGTGAGATTCTGCTTCAGAAGGAAAGAAAAACAAAACAAGACAACAAAAAATTCTTTTCTGGTAGTTCTCAGCCCTGGGCTTCCCTGCCCCCCCCCCCCAGGCCAAATGGAAATGGCCTCCTGCCATACTGAGATTAAACTTCCCACAGGCAGGGCTTTTCCTGGGCTGCAGGAATAAGGGCTTCTTGCCCAAGCAAAGGTTCCACTGTGCTAGCTGGAGGCACTGAGTTCCCCTACAACTGAGGGGAAGGGCCCTGTGCCAAGGCCTGGCAATGGTCAGAAAACAGCTGTAGGGATTGCAGATCTGGGCATCAGATTTGCTGAATATGATTTTTGTAGCAGCCTTGGGAACTGGTGTTTGGCAGTGGGTGTGGGGGGAGGGGATCCTTATTGGCTTTTCAGTGTCCAGAAAGTTGGCTTTTGGTTACCTTAAGGACCTCAGAAGAGCTTTTGGTCAGAAGATGCCTGGGAAAAGATCTGGGTGGGTTTTCCCTCTTGTTCCCAGGAGTGTCTTTGTTCTATGCTGGGGAGGTGAATCCCTGCTGGGCTCCAGGCGAGTGCTCAGTGACATTTGAGGTGAGAGATTCTTTTCTTCCTGGTATGTACTTGCTGCTCTTTCTTGCAGTTGAAGCTAGTAGTTTCTCCCTGTGGGGAGGCAGCTCTGGGATCCAGTTTCTGTGACTGTGTTCCTCTATTCACCCACCATGGTAACTGGAAATCTCTCGACTGTTTTTCAACCAGCTAATATCAATACCTATCTAGAGAGTACATTTATGTCTAATTTGTGAAACATCCCTGTTAAATGAAATTCAATCTTTCTCTTCATTCAATTGACTTCTAGATTGCCTGAAACTCATCCCTCCAACACAATACAGAGTGGACACTCTGTAACCTTTTACGGGACTATGTGTGTGTCACTGGACCTTTGTGCTGTACCCAGTGTGACTTTGCAGAATGCATTTGATGTAGGAGGACTCATGTGGCACCTTACTTGCTCACCAATTGGTACTAGCATCTTTCCAATTTTTCCCTTTCTGATACCAAAATTCCACAGATATTTTAACTCATATGTCTCTGATAAGTGTCATCTCAACATAACTATTGGACTTTCCCTTCTATACATTGTCTATGCATCAAAGGCAAAACAGAAGATTATTTCACTTCCTCATGATGCCTATGGAATATCCCAAGGCAGAAGAGAATGTTACTTTACCTTTTTATCATATTCAAATTAAACTTCTCTTTAGAAATTGTTACAGGCTTTCTACAACCTGACTGATTGATTCATACATTCATTCCAGAATGTCAAACCCAGGCACTGTGTCACATGTTCAGGACAGACTATATTATGTGACACTTGCTCTCTGTGGTAGTGTGAATGTATGGCCCCACAGACTCAGGTGTTTTTGATTAAGAATTGAACTTGTGAGCTGGGTTTGGTGGTTCAGCATTTGGAAGGTAGAGGTAGGAGGATCTCCCTGAGTTCGAGGCCACCCTGAGACTACATAGTGAATTCCACTTCAGCCTGGGCTAGAGCGAGACCCTACCTCAAACAAACAAGCAAACAAACAATCAAAAAAGAATTAAACTATTATATTTTAAACTTGTAACTTGAGTTTCCAGTGAGTGGAGCCCTACTGGGGAAGAGGCATGTCACTGGGGGCAGATCTTGAGTCCAGCCCTAAGGTATGTGGAAAGCAAGTTAGAGCTCTGCTGTCTCTGGTGGTCTATAATTTTAATTCTTTATAGACAACAATTTGGGGACTCCTTAAATTCTGAGGTACATTGGAATTAGCTGGGTACTCTTTAAGTTCTAAAGGGGAAAATTCCAGTGACAAGGATGGGAAACCTCCCAGTGAGTTGTTGATTGGGGATCCTCATGAGGCACCCCAAACAATACAGGCTATTGCCACTGCTCTTGGTTGCCCACCAGAAGTCAATGGTAAGACTGTATTGCTGAAGACTCCATATGCTTGAGTTGAAAACCTCTGAGAAGTCAAGCTAGAACTGAGCTGGAAGCTTCCTCTCTGCCAGGTAGCTTTCAGAGTGCAGGGAAGCGCTGTGAAGACTGAGAGGAGAAAAAAGAAGTCACCAATGGTCTTACTCAGTGGTGGACCCTGCATGGTACACAACTGAACAGCCTGGCAAGATATACCTACTGATGCAATGGTGGTGTGGTTGCTAAGGGATAACCTACTATTATGATTGAATTGGATGCCTGTTCCATGTGAGGACATGCCTGGTACTGAAAACCCAGTCAAAAGCCTGTGTATGGGGAGTGCATAGGCCCTAGGAAGAAAGCTATTGTTGTGAGCTGTGCCCATGAAGCAACCTTTTCTATATTTATGGTTTTGCTCATAGATTAGTGTTACTCTACATTTTGGTTTTTTTTTTCTTCTTTTTTTTTATTGTCCATAATGAGTTACATTATTTAGTGGGCCAACAATGAGTTGTTATCCCCAATTCTCCGATGCCCCCCCCATCCCCAATCAGCTAGGTATCCTCCTCCATGGGATCAGTCATCTGGATCAGTCTTTGTGGTAGGGGACCATGGATAGCCTAGTATTCAGCCAGGTTCTCCTGACCCAAGTGTGTTGTTACTGAGGGGTGCCATGCCTCTGATATCTCCCCCACCACAGCTCTCACAATCTTTCTGCCCCCTCTTCCGCTCAGTTCCCTGAGTCGTGGTGGATGGTTACTCTCCATTTTGGTCAGAGAAGCCTTTTGGAGTTGACGACTGGAGTGACTCAAGTCTTATCTAAGTGCTGAAGAAAATAAATACCTGTTGAGTGTTCAGCACTAAATAAAGGCATTTATATCTCTCAAAGGCTCCAGGAACATTGCAGAAGAGAAAGGTAAGGAGAATGCAAGAGTCAGAGGATGAGGAGGAGGGCTTTGGCATGTTGTGGTCAGGTCAGGTCAGGTCATTGCCACTGCATTCAAGAGCTCTCAGTGGCTGTTGTTACCTGCATAAGACCTGCACAATATTGGGCTTCATGCAGAATTGAACTCTCAGTGAGATTAGTATTCCAACCCAGGTCCTTATCTATTATAGCAGAGAACTGAAACACATAGACACAAAAGGATCAGTGATTCAAGACTTATTTTAAGAAAGAATCTAGGTAAAAGGAGATAAGTAAAATGCCCAAGCTAAGTAGTTGGGAGGAGTTGTGAGCAGGTTGCTATATGTGGTAGCCTGATTTGGGTTGTTTTATAACCATGAAATGGAAATTAAAAAGCAATTAGTTGGGATGTTGTGTCTTATCATCAAGCTTAGAGGTCTTGATTGGCTGAAGGGAACACAGGAAAGATCTTGATTGATTGGTGGGAAAGCAGGAAAGGTGCACAGGCTTAGAAGGAGCCCACTAACTTGGGGAGAGGTGGAACACAGGTTTGGGGAAAGCCCATGAAAGCTTTTCAAGGCCGAGGACTGGAAAGTGGCTCAGAGTGGCCATTTTCTAGGTTGGCATCTGTCATAGTCAGCCACACGCCGCTGGGATGAATCTCTACACCAGGCACAGTTTTGGGAGGAAAGTATTTATTAAACTAACAGATCCAGGGGAAGTTTCAGAAAAGACTGGCCCCTCTCCCAGATTCAAGCAGAGAGTGAAACCCATCACCTCCAGCCAGCACACTGCAACTCAAGCAAGCACAATCTAACTACCAAACAGCAGGAGCTCCAGACTTGAGCTCAGACTGCTCTTTGCATATGTATCGCTGGAATTTCACATCCACCTCAGAAATACCTTAGGGCTGAAGGCCAGGCCAAGGTGACACCTCCTAAAGCCAGGAAGATGGAGAGAAACTTTTACAGTTTTGAATCTATTGGGGGACATCCATTTAAACGAACCCAGGGTCTATGATCTTCTTGGACGTGTGTCTTTAACTGAGTTTCCATGCAAAACTACCTTGTCCTATCTTTATCAGGCACATCAACATTCTGTCATGAAAGTTGGAGCAAGACACGAGGTTTCTGAGTGGTATTTTCATGCGTGTTTAGTGTTAGCTAGCCCTCCTCGGCAGCTCCTTTCCTCTTTCCCCAACTCTCATCCCGACTAAACCATTCCCACTCCAGTATTCTATTCCAACCATCCACTTTCATGTCACATGTGTTCTGCTTCCTCCTTTCTTCCCCATTCTCTCCATCGCCCCTTTCTAGTTTCTTGGCCTCTCCTGATTCTCGCTGTAATTTAGACACAAATCTAGACATTCAAAGGTAGGAGCTGTATACGAGAATGGATACATGGTGTTTGTCTTTCTCAGCCTGGATGAGCTCACTTAGTGACACATTTTCTAGCTCCATCCACTTTTCTTTGCAGCTAAATAAAACTCCAAAGACTCCATTGGTGTGATTTTCAGTCCATCTTATTCTGAGGCACAGCCTCTCATTGCTGACTGTTCCATTCAGTGTAGTTGGTCCTCCTGCACGTAGGGAATTCTCCTACTCCTGCCTCTGATCTTTCCCTGTGCATCATGGGATTCTAAATGCCCATCACAGCTTCTTGATTTCACACGTGTTCTAGGGAATCCCACATCAGCTACTCAAGCTGGCACAGCAAGCACTTGATTGACTGAGTCATACTCCAGCCTGAAGCAACCTTTTCTCAAACAGAAAATAATAAATATCAACATATTTTACCAGGATGAATTCTCACATAGAAATGAAAAGAACTATAATCAAATACACCCGTTCTCCATTCTCGTCGTTGAGGAAATGAAGTTCAGAGAGATGTGAAAAATCCATCGTAGAGCCTTCTGAAAAGCTTGCCAAGGCACCACTCTGGTTCCATTTTCATATGTTGTTTTTATTTGTAACTAGATTCATGCAACTTACTCATGTGAAATGAGAATGAAAAACAAAAGTTAGAGTCTGGAAAGGAAGAGAAGGATTAAACACTGAGTTCTACTGGGATGTAGCCATCCTGATCTAATGCATCATGAGCAGCCGAGCATCAGGGAGTGCTGGATTTCAGGGCTGAAACTCCCCAAAACAGCTGGCACTCAGCTGGTTCGGTTGCTAGCTGCACATTGCCTCAGTGTCTTTCATAAACTCAACTGATATTACTTTGATTTTTTTTAAAAAACATAACACAGGAATTTTTTTTCTCAAAGCATGTAAGAGCTGTTTGATTCCACAAAGAAAAAGACTTAGCAAGTCAGTTAGAGCAAAATAGAAGCCTGAACACATGAGCGAGCACCTTTTGACAATATCCAAGTGTAATTTTTATTGACAACAGTAGACCTGCACTGGAATCAGAAAGGCAGCCTAAATGCTAGCTGCAGTTGTTTTCACCCAAGAGCAGAACACTGCAGTTTCATTTTCCAGTAAATCGCTTTGCTCTCATTTATTCAGTGAGTAAATATATCCGATTTGTTTTCATTCAGGGAGTTGAAAGTTTTGGTTCTTTGTGGGTTTTTTTTTCACTAATGAAGAAGCGTATTGGGTCTGGTAAGCATAAGACAAGATAAAATTGTATTGAAAAGCTCATTAAAGGTAAAGCTACCAAATCACCTGCCCATAAAATGAATGGAAAACTTAGAATTTTAGAGCTGTGGGGCTTTGTTTTCCATATCCGAAAACACCCTCACAAGGCTATGGATTGGCAGACAGGAAATGCTCAGCCTTTTGTGCTGTGGGATCCTAGTGTTTACATGATTTTATAACAAATACTAGGTGACATTTGTTCATTTACCAATGAGATAGAGGTTTCCCTACATCTGCTCTTCAGTGGTCGATCAGTGGCACAAGTGATCAGTTAATACATCAACGTGATAACAAATATTTATAGGATGGGAAAGTCATCCCAAAGCCTGGGGAAAGTCAGTTGATGCTATGACTTTCATGGCATAAATACACTGGGACTAAAAACTTCAGCCAGTTATATTAATTACTGGTTTTCATTCTTTGATACCAAATAAATTATGACCATTGCAATGGCATTTCTGCTATTAACTTATTTTCATACGATTCTTTAAAGAAATAATGCATGTCCATATATGCATTTGCAAACCAAAGCCACCTATTGGTTTAATTAATTTTATTATATAATTTCATTTCATAATAAACATATCATATAGCTACACAATATAGATTTTGGCATGTGATATATATTCTCACTGCATAGAAAAACAATAGTAAGCCATCTGTGATATAGCACAGCATATTTTGAAAGCAAAATAAGTGAATGTTTTAGAGGGATATTAAATTCATGCTGAGATTACTAATTGTTGAGATTGTTAGCAATTTACTCAAGAAGAATAAAAAGAAGGGAATTCCGGATACATTTTCCCCATGCTTTTAGTCCCCTCCCATAAAGTTTACTTTTTACTTTTTTTTTAATTCCCTAGATTACCAACCTGTTATGAACGATACATTGTTTTAAATTTAGTTCCTGAATTGTCATCCTACTGGCTTTGTACCAGTGAAGAATGTACCAGCCCTCCATCCTTCCTTGGCAGGAGAGAAGAATCTATTTGGTATCTCTGGACACACATAAGGTGAAAAAAGAGCTTGTGAAACAGACAGGAAAGTGACCCCCCCAGGCTTTCCTGGGCCTGGTTTCCGCTTTTATCATGTATTGGCAAAACCTTATGCTATCTCTTCTGAGTTCCCCGTCCTTTGTCAGCTACAAAGGACAGATTTGCTTTTGTAAATCCTTAGTAATTAAAGGGGCACTTCAGTGGCTGTAGCCTTCAATGGTCTGTTTCCTAGGTTCTGCCTCTGACAGTCATATTTTGCAAAGGGCCCTGAGATGACTGGGCATCTTCCCCTACTTAACACTAAACCAATTGGTGCCCGTGCTCACCGCAGGAAGAAGGAAAAGATTCATTAAGGGTCCTTCATTAAGGGGCTGAAATGGGAAACTCTAAATGTGCCTGAACCGACTTCAATCCAGAGGACTGTCTATTAGGAGAGGCACAAAGACTTTCGGAAACCGAACTCCAGCTCCAGTGGTCGGATTAGGAAGAGTGATGGGATTAGTGTTTAATGACTTGGGGCAGGAGACAAAGGGAATTTCCACAAAGAGGCTTAGATATGGAAGAATTAACACTCTCTACTCCAGCCAGGCCTCCAATGACTTCCAGCCCTCTTTTCAGACTCAAAAGCCAAAGGGGAGGGAAAAAAAAGAAGATGAGCAAAGCTTTAATACTTTCCTAACTTTTCTTTCTTTCTTTTCAGCAAAAATACAGAGGAAATAAAAGATCTGTCTTCACTCCCTTGCCCTTAAAACCTCTTTTAGAAACAAGCATGGACATTCATGTTGTCACATGAGTTCATGAGCTTGCCCACAGCCCCAAGCCTGTGCCAGATCACCTCCCTGCCTCCCTGTCACCAAGACTAACACAGAAGCAAAGCGTGTGGTGGCTGATCTAAGTGGCTCTCAAAGTTCTTTCCTCTCAGTGGCTGTTTATGTTACAGGTGCAACTGAAGGGACACAGAGAAGCCAGCTTCTGTAGCTGCCTGCCTGGCCCCATCTGGCTCAGCTCACAGGATTGCAATGACTACAGCCCAGGGAGCCAGGTGATTATCCTGGCTGTGCGATCAGAGAACTCTGGTATGTGCTTCAGGTTTGAAAGGGCTCTTGACAGGGAATCAGGTCAACTCAGAAGCAGTGTGGGAGATTATCTCTAGCATCTCCTACCCCCCCATTTGGACCCAAACACAGTATCATTATCTAAACACAAGCCAAATGTAAGTGGCTGGCCCTGGAGTGGGGTGTTATTATTCCTGAGGCTGTTAAGTAAGTAGATTGGGAGCTCTGACTGCCTGGGAACAGAGCTTAGGATCACACCCAGCACTGCAAGGGCTGAGAGCAGGTGCCTGGACCGCAACCCATGGGCATCACACCCTGGGTACACCTCTGCAAATGAGCTCGCACTTAGCCAGATTCAATGTGTTTGTGTTTTGAGGCAGACCGGATAACTTGTTCCATATCATGTATTAGTCCTGAGGCACTTCTAGCTGGACATCAGAGATGGCTCGGCAGTTAAGGTGCTTGCCTCCGGTAAGAGCATGGGTTTAATTCCCCAGTACCCGTATAAAGCCAGATGCACAAAGTGGCACATGCATCTGGAGTTCATTTGCAGTGGCTAGAGGTCCTGGCATGCCCATACTCCCTGCCTCTATGTCTCTCTCTCTCTCTCTGCCTCTCTGTCTCTGTATATATCTCTCTGCTTGCAAATAAATAAAGCATTTTTTTAAAAAAGGGTATGGTTTAGCCCACGAGGTTTCAACTCCCAGCAGCACAATCAGCAGTGTGAAATTAAATACATGGTAGGAAGTGAGTGTAATGGGTTTTATAGGCAGTGTTCATTCATATCCAACTTTAGTTTTTAAAATTCTAGTATTTGATCCCAGAACAGGAATAGAACCTCAAGTCAGACATCTGCAGGTTGCTCAGCCCAGAGCCCAGAATTCAGTAGAGAACACTTGTGAAGGTCCACTTCTAATCATCTGAGCTCTACTGAGCAGCTCAGATGGCAAAGGCCTGGGTGACACTTGATCAAGTTGCTGCAGGGCCTGGCCTGCTTTTATGACTTCTTACCGTTCCTGCTAACAGTTTTCTTGAAGGATCCATGTCTCTCCGGTGCCTTAGAATTACCTTACCTTTTTCTCACAACTAAATCAAAATAAGGCATAATGTGCTTCCTTCACGTCCCTCCCAGTGCCTCTTGACCTCAATGTGGTCTGCACTTTAGTTAAATTGAAACATGTGGAAATTTTAAAAGGGATTTTCAGCTATATAAATCGCTTTGAAATTTGTTCTGACTTTAAAAACCGGTCAAAAGGGAAACTGACCAGTTAGTGAGATTCAGTTAGTTTTTTGAGGGGCTGGGTTTGTCTTCCTAGTCAAAGTTGCTTTATAGTTGAGGTTTGATCTTTTTTTAATTTTAATAGAAAAGGGAGTTTGATGGAGTTTTCTGGGAAAATGTTAAATAAATCAGTAACCACTCCTGGCATCATAGCCACAACTCAGGAGCAGTTTTGCTCTGGAGAGTATTGTGCCTTGCACACCATTGTACCTCGGAGCCTCCAATCCTGCATGACTACCAGCAACTTGATCAGGGGGGCCTCTGAGGTGGTTCCCAGGCAGGTTCCTGAATTCCTGAGGCTCCTAGGTGAAACTGTGTCCTCTCAGATAGTGACCATGGGCCTTTGGAGCTTTCAAATGAAATGGGCTGGAGAAATGGATCAGTGATTAAAGGCACTTGTTTTTAAGGTCTGATGGCCTGGGTTCAAATCCCCGGTACCCATGTAAAGCCAGATGCACAGAGTGCCACATGCATCTGGAGTTCATTTGCAGTGGCAAGAGGCCCTGGAATGCCCATTCTGCCCCCTCTCACTCTTCCTCTCTCTCTGCATGCAATTAAATAAAAAAAAATTAAAAAGCATATCACTTGGTGGTATATTTTCAAAGCAGACAATGGTGATTTTATAGCTTTAAATATATGGTGAGACTTGGAAGAGATTTTTTTTTTCTCAGTATTGTGTTGAGAGTCTATGAACTTGAAAACCCGGGATGGGATGGATCAATAAATGTCTATTAACTGCTTGTGTAAGCATTGTCTAGAATGAGTAAATTATATCTGAGTAAATTATATTTTAAAAACTTGATTGGCATTATAATTATTTTGTCATTAAAAATACTTTCTTTTTTTAATATTTTATTTATTCATTTTCAAGCAGATAGATAGAGAGAGAGAAAGAGAGAAAGAGAGAGAGAGAGAGAGCATCATGGCCACCACCTTGTGGGCCTGGCATATGTGGGTACTGGGGAATTGAACCCTGGGCCTTAGGCACTAGAGGCAAGTGCCTTAACCGCTGAGCCATCTCTCCAGCCCCTAAAAATACTTTCTTAAGTTTACCTGATATTACTTGGGATCGGACACTCTGGAAGGGAGTAGAAGATACTGGATGGAATGTTATCAATTTCAAAGTTATAAAACAGCAATGCAAACTAGATAAAGTAGGGGAAAAAGGAAGAAATGATTGGCTCTGGCTGCCTAGAGTACTTTGAGCTCGATTTGCATTTGCTAGGCTTCATCATGGGCAGGGTCTTTGTCCTTGGTACATTATTGCTTGCTTCTGAGGATTTGTGAACTCAAGAGAGATTTCATCCCAACATCAAAACAGAGTTAGGAATGAGCAATCCCACTCTATATATCTACCTCTGGACTAACCACAGGTTCCTGGCAGAGGGCACCTGATTAACTAGGGTAAATCATATACTGAGATCTATAAGGGGATCCTATATAGAGACTCTTGGTTACTGCCTTACCACAATCCCATGGAGAGAGGGAGGGAAGGCATGACCGTCAACCAAAAAAGAGTGATAAATAGACTAGTAATGCCTTCCTACTGAAAGAGGGATTCTCTTATTTCACTCTTATTTAGATTTCTTGGGGACACTGTTCTGGGAGGTTTATTGTCAGTTTGTCATGTGTTTACTAGGAGTCCCTTTCAGGTGGCCCTGCTAAACCCACATGAAATCACCAGGAGTTTCTGAGAGGCACTATTTTTTCTAGACAACCCCAGTTGTTTTTATGCCTGGGTGTGTTTGAGAACAAGAATGAATGTCAGAAGAGGAGCTGACAGAATGAAAATTAAATTCCCTTAAACTCCAAATCTCAAATTGTCTTTGTAAACTTCAAACAATGTGAATTAACCCATACACACACTACCATCAAGTAGGCACAAGCTACAAAGGACTTAATTCCTAGACGATCACCTGGCTGAATACTAGGCTATCCATGGTCCCCTGTCACAAGGACTGATCCAGACGACCCATGGAGGAGGTTATCCAGCGGATTGGGGAGGGGAGGGCAGCAGGGAATTGGGGATAACAACTCATTGTTTACCCATTAAATATTGTAACTCATTATGGACAATTAAAAAAATAAAATTAAATTTAAAAAAAGAACATTTCTTTCTAAGTTTCTCTGTCTTTAACAATTGAGTCTTTTGATTTGAGTACCTTGGATCAGGAGCGAGGAGCCACCCCTAGCATCCAGAGCTCTGAGAAATCTGATTTTCAGTCTATCTAATTTTCCCATCCCAACCAATTCAGCCCTGCCCTGGAATTAGTAACTCTGGAATCAAGTCTGGAATCAGTGCCCCCACTCCCTTGTCCTGGTCTTCCTCATCATCTTTCTGTCACTGACTCTCTTCCTTAATTTCCATTTACCTTTCTTTCCTTCCTTTTTAAACTTCTTTTCTGGTGCTGGAAATCACCGAGGCCTTGCATATACTAGCTAGTAAGGAATTCTACCCTTGAGCTACATCCTACGTGCATTTGTCTGTTTTTGAAACAAGAACACTTCAAGCCATTACTTTATACTTCTGAGCTACAAGTGCCATGTGCAAACCTGGCTTTTTTT
>PVHP010003074.1:0-81915 GCA_004024765.1 Zapus hudsonius | reverse complement strand
CCTGAGAAAGCTTCTAAAGCACTAAAAGCTTAACTGAAAGCCAACTGAAGTGTTGGATATAAATGTATAGCTCTGTAACTCAAAAGTCTCAAACATCACTCATTCAATCAACAAATGCTTGTTAAAACATAATACCAGGGCTAGAGAGATGGTGCTTGCCTGCAAAACCTAACAAGCAGAGTTCAATTCCCCAAAGCCCTGGGTTCAATCCCTAGCACCACATAAGCTGGGCATGGTGGCACATGCTTATAAATCCCATCATTCAGGAGGTAGAGGCAGGAGGATCAGAAGTTCAAGGCCATCCTCAACTATAGCAAGTTTGAGGCCAGCCTAGACTACATGAGACCCTGTCTCAAAAATATTAATAAATAAAATTTAAAAATTTTTTTAAAGCAGTAGACTAATAGAAAGTAGGCTTTGTATTCAGATATGACTATACTTAATTCCAAATCCAACTTCTCAGAGTTTCTGTTGCCTATGGAAATTATGGTATTTATAACTTAAGTTTATTTTGAGGAATGAGTAATATACATGACTCCTATTGCAGTAGCTGGAATATGCCTATCAAGCCATACAAGACTTTCTTGTAAAGGTGGGGAAAGTAGAGATGAAATATTCAACATAAAAAAATACTTAACAGCAAAAATGTTAACTGGAGCTAAAGCAGTAGTTCAGTGATAGAACACTTGCCTAGCATGAGTGAGAGAGAATGAATGACTCTCTCCTCATTGCTGTTACACAATACCACCCAAAAACCCCATCAGTACCCAGCCTGCCAGAGCTTTGAAATCATGAGTACCCAAGCAGCACCTAACAGCAATGGGGAGAGAGAGGATCATTCATTCATCAGGATCTGCTCTGCAGAGTCCAAAGTACCTGCTTGAGGCAGAAAGGACTCCTTTGTGTTTCAAGTCCAGAAAAGGGTCCCTGAAGTCAACCTCAAAGATTTCTAACGTGCCATTTGTACTAAAGGAGGCATCTAGCTGCTGAGCAGATGTTCCTAGGAATAAGAAAAGTAAAGAAGAGGTAGCATATGAGCAACAATATATGCATGGGTTTGCAGTATAAATGGGTTATGGAGTAGAGAGGAAAAGGATCAGGAGAGTGCTAGAAATGTCCTGTTTCTAAGGGTAACTTCAAGTAAAAAACAAGGTATCTAGACTTGAGCTATATTCAAGGCTGCTGCCAGGCACTCAAAACTTAACAGCATAAACTAATACTCCTAGCTTATGCCTTCAGCCATCCTACCTTTCTGTAACCCTAAAACTCCCATGCTCATTAAAGAACTCTAATTTGTTAGTTTCTCTTCAACGTATGTACTTCCAGTAGCTCCTAGTGGGTAGTGTCATACCTGTGGCCAGATAGACAGGGTACTGGTTGGCTGGACTCCACACTTGGACAGCTGGCCGTTCAAGTACCTTCAACTTCATGGTCAGTCCTATAGGTTACAGAAAACTGATATAGCCCTTGACCCACTGAAAATAGAAACCAGCAAGTTTAATGGCCAGGGATGCAGGGAGTATCTGTGGACACAAGACCTTGTTTCTCCCTTCCATGACAGAGGCACTTCAGGGTAAGACCATCTGCAGATCTAAGGACAGTTCATTTACCCAATTATTGAAATTGAATTCTCTAAACCCCTAAAGTATTTAACCATACTGGTAGCCACTGGCTCAATGGTGATAACCAAAACCTCAAGAGAATTTCTCAGCAGTTCTCCCCATTTTCTTGGCTTTATACATTGTACATATTCTAATGATTCCAAATTTTGTACCACCAACACAAATGTCTCCTCTGAGCACAAATTTCTTATGCAGTTCCCAATTAAGTATTTCTACTTGTATGATACACCCATAATGCCAGCATTTAGGAGGCTGAGGCAGGAAGATCACAAGTTCTAGACCAACCTGGGCTATACAGCAAGATGATGCCTCAAAAAAAAAAGAAAGAAAGAAAGAAAAGAAAAAAAGGTGAGCTGGGTGTGAAGGCTCATGTCTGTAATATTAGCACTTGGGAGACTTGGGAGGATTAACATGAGTTCAAGGCCAGCATGAGCTACAGATTAAGTTCAAGATCAGCCTAGGCTAGTGTGAGACCCTGTCCCAAAAAAAAAAAAATCTCCTTGGATATATAGCAAGAGTACCTAAGTTGGTCTGTCTATAATGGAATTCTCTATTCCACTCCCTCCTTCCCATATTCTTCTGCTCTTCATCCAGTTTTCTTCAGCCGAGTAAATGATACCACTATCAATCCAACTGCTCAGTCTGGAAACCTGAAAATCACCCTTCATCCCTCCACTTAGTTCTTCTAAACCATCATTCCATCTTCTCTTTTTCTCTCTAAATGTATTCTAGTCTACATTTTTCTCTCTCCACCACCACAAGCATATTTTTAGGTACCATCAACCTCCTACCTGTATTACTATAATCGTCTCCTATGGTAGTCTCCTCACTGTCCGTTCCATCACCAAATTTATTTCCTACACCAAAATAGGAGCAAACTTCTAAAATAAAACAAAGTGAGACGCTGCCATTCTGTGCGTAAAATCAGTGATCCATCACACTTAGAGTAAATTCAAGTTTTAGCTTACCACTTCATCTCTTGCTAGTTTTCCACTTAATCATTGTGTTCCAGCCACACTAGCCTTGTGTATCTCCTGAGATTTTTCCTATACTAGAGCCTTTGCAAATGTTGCTCCCTACATGCTCTCAATGTCCTTCCCTTCGTTCTTTACAAGACTAGCTCTTTATTACATCTTTCTGGGTGTGGCATCTAGCCTCATCAGAAAGGCGGTCTGCCCAATCAAGGCAGATGAGAGTCTAAAACAGTCTCGGTTGTTTTTCCTAGTAATCTAGAATTATTTACATTGTCAATCCTTACCACTAATGTGTGAACACCATGAAAGCCAGCGCTGGAGCTGGAGAGATGGCTAAATTGAAGTCACTGCTATGCAAACATGAGGACCTTCATGCATGCACACAACATACACATGCATATGTAAGAAAGTAAACAAGAGTCCTGTCATGTCTCTCCATGTCATAACTTAACTACTGCCCTAGATCTATGACTGGTACATAAGTGCTCAACATTTGATGAATGAATGTAGACATTCATTTTATCTTTTGTCATTGTTTTTATTTTGTTGAGTCATCAAGGTCTCATGTAGCCCAGCTGACTTCAAAGTCTCTATGTAGCTGAGAATGACCTTGTTTCTGTTTTCCAAATGCTGGGATTACAAGTGCGAACTACCACGGCTGACCAGACATTCATGTTAACTTTGTGATTTCCAAATCTTTTTTTTTTTTTGGAATTCACTATGTAGTCTCAGGGTGGCCTTGAACTCACAGCGATCCTCCTACCTCTGCCTCCCAAGTGCGGCTGATTTCCAATTCTAATGAACATTCGAGGTTCCATTCCAATAAGCTAGCAAAGGGGCATAAAGATTTTTTACAAATGATATTGAACTTGAATGTGGGAAACTTAGACCAACCTATTGTGACCTGCTTAAGCAAACCAGTCAGGTCAGTCTCATACACAAACAGGAGATAGAATTACTTAATCTCTACTGTAATTTCCAGCTTGAAGAAAGCTTAAGGCTGTCAGTTAAGCTAAAATGTTCGGGGAACCTCTTAAACACTTGAGTCTATTAGACGTCCTCTGATGAGCTGACTATAGACTCAGTCACCAGAGCCACTTACAAGTCAGGCTGTTTACCTTTCTGGGGAAAGATCCTTTAACAACAAAAATAGGAGCTGCCATCACCAACCTCTCTCAATGGCTTCATAAAGTGTTATTCCCTGTTTACAGAAAAGACAACTGGCTAGGTGGAGGAGTAAACCACCGGACTTTTAACGCATTACATTCAGAAAAACAAAGCTGCATGAAGTGCTTAAATCATGGACAGCAAGGAGCTAGGAAAACGGACTTTCAATCCACTTTCTTCACCAGGGTCGGACTGACTGGCTGTGACAGTGCTGGTGGGTGGGGGACTATGACCATTTAACCACCCGCGAAGGCGGACGACGGCTCCCCTCGGTAGCGGGCGCCGAGGACAGCCAGGGAGGGAGGCGCACCCCGCAGGGTCAGGACGGGCCGACCGCAGGACGACCTCAAGGGCCTCTGGGGCTGGAGGACCCCGGGCGCCGTGCCCCCCACAACCCCGGGGAACCCACCTGTGCGGAGGGCCCACCAGGTCAGGGGTCGGCGGGCGCGGACCGCCGAGCTCCGGGCAAAAAGCTTTAGAGATCAGCAGGCGCTGGGAACGAACGGTGGCCGCCGAGGGCCAAAATTAACCTCGCCGGGTCAGGGACCCGCTGCGGGCAACACGAATCCCGGCCGGCGGAGAGGACGTTTCCAAATAGGGCCTCGCTCACCTGCCTGCCCTGTGATTGCGCAGTTCTGGCGCTGCGGGCCACATCCACAGAGTAGACCAGTAAGCGCAACTCTATTCAGTTTGAGCCACGCTGCTCGGATTGCCTGTCAAAGGGAAAATACTAAAATACTAGCTCAATGTATGATGTAGTTATCAAAGAGGGAAAAGATCCAGGCGTAGCCCTAGGGCCTCTCTGTGGACCACTTGGGGGAGGAGGGGAAGAGAAGTAAGGAGTAGCCAGGTCTGTAAGTGGCACACTGGCAGCTACTCCAGGTCAGCTGAATGAAGAGCTATAGGTGAGTGAAGGGAGAACACTGGAAGATCTCAGGCGCTTCAGAGATGGCGGTTTCCCCTGGGAGCAGGGGCCAAAGTGGATGAAACCGTGGCTGGGGGAGACTGGGTGCTGAAACAGTGAGACTCCGATTCAGTTCTGCAGTTAACTAGAGCTTGCTGGAGCTTTAGGTATGAATGCAGTACAATGAATGACGTTTGTGTTTTGCATCTAGCAGTATAAAACCCCTTGGAAAGAGCTGTAGGCGGGATTCAAATGAGGGGACCAATAGAATATCCAGGCACCAGTGATGAAAGAAAGCCTGGATGATTCCAGTGGTTGATAATAAGGAGAGCTGCACTGGCTCTTGTGACTGAGAGAGGTAATTTCAAGATAAGGTTTAGAGCCAGGGAGAACAAGGGGGACTATTAATAGCGCTAGAGAACTTGAGGTGGAAAGGAGATGTGAAGACATCGGTTATGCTTTTTATGTGGAGGAAATTTTGGCATTTCCAAATAAAATTTTTCCACAAGCAGCTGAAGATCTTGGACCTGAGGGATTCAATAATTCCGCTTAATGCACTGTAGTCCTGATTTATCTCTGAAGTTGGGGTACTATCAGTCCACATCGTGTGACCCAATGGGAGTTCTGAGATTATCTGTGCCTGAACCAATCTTTCTAACTACTGAGCACTCAGTATGTTTTTCTTGAACTTTTTAGCACTACAAAAGTAGATGAGATCTAAGGGAAAGTAAACAAGATTAAAAACCGAATATCAAGGGCTAGGGAAGTAGTTAAATAGAGTGCTTGTTATGCATGCACAAACCCCTGGGTTTAATCCCCACCACTGCAAAGGTGGTGCATGTCTGTCATCCTAGCATGTGGAGGCAGGCAGATCAGAAGTCCAAGGTCACAAGTTGAGGCCATCCTGGAGTACATTAAAGGCTGAAGGCTGTCATCCGCACCCCCCTACACACACACACACACACACACACACACACACACACACACACACACACACACAGAGGACCTAGAATAGGGAATGTTATAGACAGTTCCATGTTGCTGGGATGAACATCCAAACTAGTTTATTTGAAGCTTACAGATCCATCGATGGCTAAAGAAGCTGCCCCCTTTTCACAGATCCAAGCAGACACAACCACACAACCAGCACCATAAACCTGCAGCAGCAGGACCCCAAGAGCTCACTCTGAATACCTTAAACTGGAATTCAGATCACCCCCAGTGAGCCCCACCCCCACTCCAAGAGTCTGCCTCCTAGGGGCAGAGCTGCAAACTCAATTTTAGTAACACCTGAGTCTGTGGGGGTGGGGGTGTTTAACATATATTCAAACTACCACAGGGACTGAGGCAGAAGTGTCAACAAATGAAGTTCAAAAGAAGTATGAACTCAAATCATAAAGTGTTGCAATTGCCTTCTTCTTGTTGGGACAAACACCCAACCAATAGCAGGTTATAGACGAAAAGGGGTTATTTCAGGCTTACAGATTCCAGAGGAAGTTTCACCATGGTGGAAAAAGACTCACTTTAGCATCCACAGCACAGAGAAGAACCAACACCTGCTCAAACTCTGGATACACCTAGTAGGGCTGCACTCAACATGCGCCCCTAATGACACACCTCTAGCAGGGCTCTACCTACTAGAAATTTAAGTAAAAAGCTTAATCTTAATCAGAAGTACCTGAGTCTATGGGGTTATTTACATTCAAACCATCACGTGACAGTTCCGAGTAAGACAGAGCTAAAGAAAAATAATGTGCAGCTGCCTCAAAATTGCTTTAAAATCCTTTTTACTTTGTTGTATAACTTAGTCTCCTAGGTAACTACTTGAAGGCAACTATTTTGCTTTGTTCTTTTTATCACCAGGGCTTGCAAGTACCTGATATGACACAAAATGTTTGTTATAGAGAATAATGAACAGATAAACAAATTTGGGGGGCTAGAGAGATGGCTCAGGGATTAAGGCAATTAAGGATCAGAGTTTGATTTCCCAGTGCCCACATAGAGCCAGATGCACAAAGTGGTGCATGCATCTGGAGTTCACTGACAGTGGCTAGAGGCCCTGGCACACCCATTGTCTCTCTGCTTGCAAGTAAGTAAAAATAAACAAAATAAAAATAAAATAAATAATAAACAAGTTTAGGGACATCAGAGTGTGGTATAGCATCACTCTGATTTCACAAGGTTCCAACTATGTGGACAGCCACTAAGTGTAACTGCAGTGGGCTTGCTTCTATAGGTCACATTAAATGTACACTTTGCTATGGGTCACATTCTCAGGCAAAATAAAAATTGAAGAAACTGTTCTAAAGGGACACACAGAATATAGGTTGGTTCACTTTTTATTTGTGTGTGGGAAAATAATTTTGGTTTGGGGAATAATCCAGGCTCAGAACTTCTGGAATTGCTTTTTGGTGCCAGTGGCCTTGGTGACTTTGAACACATTGAAGCAGTCTTGATCAGGGCCCATTTTATTTTAACAAGGGTCAATTGTCAAATTCCCTCCATGAAGACTGTATCCAGCTCATCTCTGCATATTCTAATACCACTGCCAACAATGTTACAAAGTGCAGAAATCACACACACCCTTTTCTTTTGGCTGAAATTACAAGCATGCACCACCATACCCCCAGCTTTCTTCTGCCAATTCTTATCTTCCTGGAATTTTACAAACACCTGCTTCGATTTCCTTGAATCCCATACTTCCAAGACTCAGCATATTCTACTTCATATGCCTTAGTGCTTAGTCCATGAGTGTGGACATGGCTACCTTGTAGATTATGCCATGACAATCTTAATGCTTTTATAAATTTTAATCCCATCACTAGATTTTAGAACTTCAGACTGTCACCTCTTGAAATGACATCTAGAAGGTAGGGTAGAATAGGGCTTAATGCTACATTTTCCTTTAAATAAAAGTGATTATCATGTCCTTGCATATTCTTTGATATCTGTGTATTTTATATGGAATTGATTCTTTAAAATGTACTTTAGAAAAATAAATCTTTTAAAAAAAACAGATAAATTGAGATCAGGCCAGGCAAGGCCTTTGATCAGTCCCCCTAAACACTCAACTATGCCATAATGTACTTGAAGCATACCTTTTTTAAAAAAAATTTGCAAGCAGGAAGTGAGGAAAGAGAATGGGCACGCCAGGGCCTCTTGTCACTACAAATGAACTCCTGATGTATGCACCACTTAGTGCATCTGGCCTTATGTGTGAACCCAGTCCATCAAGCAAAAACCTTCAATTTTCAATGAGCCATGTATCCAGCCCCAAAACATACTATTTTTAAACTAGCCACCATTATTTTAGCTTTTGTTTTGGGAGAGTCAGTATATAGCTCTGGCTGGCCCTAAACTCACTATACAACCCAGGCTGCCTAAAACTGATTGCAATTGTCCTTCATTAGCCTACCAAGTATAGGCAAGTTCCACTCCACCCAGAAAGGTGTCTGGTTTTGATGGTGTCACTATGTAGCCCAGGCTAACCTCAAACTTACAATCTTCCTGCCTCAGCTTCCTGAGTGCTGGGATTACAGGTGTGTACTATATAAAGTGTTTATATACATATATATTTGACATGTATATGTATGTATATATGGGTGTGCCAGGGACTCTTACCACTGCAAATGAACAATAGACACTTGCACTACACCTTGTGTACAGCTTTAAGTGGGTGGCTGGTGAACTAAACCTAGGCTGGCAGGCTTTACAAGCAAACACTTTTAATTGCTTTTCCTAAGCCCCCAAAAGGATTTTTGGTTGTTGTTGTTTTGTTTTTTGGTTTTGGTTTTTTGAGGTAGGGGACTAACCCTAGACCAGGCTGATCTGGAACTCATTCTGTAGCTTCAGGCTGGCCTCAAACTCACTGTGATCCTCCTACCTCAACCTCTCAAGTGCTGGGACTAAAGGCATGTGCCACCACACCAGGTTTCCAAAAAGGATTCTTATAGGAAATAAGTCTTGTTCCAACTTGGGATATCAGAACATATGTTCCTTCTGCTTTGCCCCTACTAAGTGGGAAAGAATCAATCCTTACGACCAGCTATACAATTGGAACTCTCAACCATCTTCACATACCAATGAAATTAACTGCATCTTGTGCTTATAAGGCTCCCCACACTACTTGCAGGAGAATGGGGAGGACAGGCAGCAGGCAGGAGAGGAAAAAAGCACAAGGACGAGGTTCCTCACAGCAGTGGTGATTCCAAGGGAAAGGATTCAGATACCACAGCACAGTTTTATTAGGGATTTCATTGAGGTTAAATCTCTAGGAATGAGGGAATCCTAGAAGACAGCCCACAAAACCTCCTCAGATCTCATAATGAACCACAGGCTCAGGTTCTTGGGTGGGATCACCGCCTCGTTCCAGGTACAGGTTATTATAGGGGTACTGCTTTGGCCCCTAAAGGAAAGGAAGAGAAAAAAACAATCACAGGTCAGCCAGCCAATACCTGGCTATACCCTACTCTGAGTTAACAATCATACACAGCAAACAGTATGCCCCAGAATCTGGTCAGACCCAGCTGGGTTAAGAGGGCAAAAGCAGTGCTCCTGCCCACCCTGCCACCCAACCGCAGCAGAGCCTGGACTGTAGAAGTGTTCCTGCCCTGAAACTGCGAGGTGGGAAGGGGGTGGGGAGACAGATTCACAGCTTTCTAAATGAGACGATGCATCCATCCATCCATCCTGCTCTCTCTCTCTCTCTCTCTCTCTCTCTCTCTCTCTCTCTCTCTCTCTCTCTGGGTCGAGACAGACTCAATCTCTTTGAAGTCACTCAGCCTATAATGGTTCCACCACTAAAGTGGCCTAGCAAATGAGGCGTGTAGGAGCAGCAGTGGGGGAAAACAGAGGAGACATGGCTGGGATGTGCTTCAGGGGCTGCTGGCTTTACCAACAAACAGCTCTCAAAGAGCACAGCTCAAGGGGAAGAGAAAAGGGGGATGTGCTTACAGAACTGAAAAATGGAAGAGCCACACTGTTCCTTGCTCTCCAGAAGTAAAGTTAGTGCTAACCCTAGCCCCACATGTACTCCAGCAAGCAGCCCCTGGAGCTTGGCAGGAAGGCTCGTGTCAGTGCACACAGACATACCGCTACCTTCAGGATATTGATTATCTCTGCAGAGGTAGCACTGGGCACAGCAGCCCCCTGCCTCCAATTCCTTTTCTTCCAATCCTCCCTGAAATCACTCTCAGATGAACCTTCCTAAGAACCCAGCTCTTATCAGTCACTTTCTATTCAAGAAGGAAGATGGGCCGGGCGTGGTGGTGCACACCTTTAATCCCAGCACTTGGGAGGCAGAGGTAGGAGAGTTCAAGGCCACCCTGAGACTACATAGTGAATTCCAGGTCAGCCTGGACTAGTGCGAGACCCTACCTCGACAAACCAAAAAAGAAGGAAGATGGCTCCCTGCTACTAGAGGCAGACCAGGCCATTCCTGCATCCCAACCCCCCACCAAGAGTCCACACCTGGTACATAATAGAGGCTACATAAATATTTGGGGTTTTTTTTTTGTTGTTGTTGTTGTTTTGGTAGGGTCTCGCTCTAGTCCAGGAATTCACTATGTAGTCTCAGGGTGGCCTTGAACTCACGGCAATCCTCCTACCTGTGCCTCCTGAGTGCTGGGATTAAAGGCGTGCGCCACCACGCCTGGCTATATTTGTTGAATTAATAATACATCACTACACTATCAAATACTTTGCTATACAATAAAAGCTACCCGAACTAACTGATCCACTCACTATATATATATATATATATATATATATATATATATATATATATACGTAATCTTTTTTTTTCCCCCAGAGGTAGGGTCCACTCTAGCCCAGACTGACCTGCAACTCACTATGTAGTCTCAGGGTGGCCTTGAACTCACAGCATCCCCCTATCTCTGCCTCCTGAGTGCTGGGACTAAAGGTGTGCACCACCACGCCAAGTTTGGAACTAGTTTTATAAATCTATCCCACTTCACCTAACTCATCATCCTTTCTCTCCTTTGTTTTCTCCAATACCAAAATTCTATTTTTTAGCATCTAGCTTTACATTACTCCCTGTTAACAGCTAATCCCACTTTATACATTCACTGTATAAATACATGCACATGCCATACTCACACATACCTGTTCAAATGTTGCTCATCGTATCATTTATCTACATTTTCCTAAACTTTAAATCTAGAGAGTATTATTTTCTGCCTTTTCCAAATTATAACTGTCTGTGCTTGCAACAGAGTTGCTTCCAGTATCCTACAGAAAGTGCCCTTCACATGTCCAACTAAAGATAAGGTTTCAGCTCTAGATTTCTTGACTCTGCCTTGAAAGATTACTTATTGGAAAATACATCTTCTGATGGCAACTTAGAAGATTTCACATTCTCATGCATTGCTTAGTGCTAACTTAAACTGGTTTAAGAAATCGGGGTAGAAGAGTGCTCTGGTACTTGTGCCAGGTCAGTGGGTGGGCTCTCTATCTTCCTATTTCCTCAAACCCTAAAAAGCCAAATTTGGTATTGGCCGGCTTTCTACTCGAGACTTCACTGCCTCAGGAAAGAAAGCTAAGCAAACACTCTTTGGGTGGTACTTCTCAGATACTTACCACAGGCTGGTAGCAGGGGAACTTTTCCCCCACCCAGAACATGAAAATCATGAACCCAAGGAAGCCGAAGAAGTGCTTGCACATGACATCCCAAGAAACGGCGGTGGGGGATGTATCCACTCGGCTCCTGATATACATGTCTAGGTCCCAGTGTAGCTAAGGCATAAAAAACAAGTGTCACGAAGTCTCTTCCTGCAAAAGTTATGCAGTGCAGAGTGGCCAGAGTCTGATACAAAGCTTAACTACCCCCCTGAGGCAATATTGAGTCAGGTCTCAGTCACACTAGACCACTGAACTCTGGTCTCACCAGAGACAGCTCAATCATGAATGTATTTACAGTCCAGGGCTTTGGTTACGCCCATAAGTCCCATTCCAAATGCAACCCATAGAACCCCAGGTCTCCTATCACTGGACTATGCTAATTTAAGCAGAAAAGCTTAGTGTTACTTGAACAGAAAAGTACCATTTAAGTTAAAGAGAGAACCCCCAGGAAAACATAAGGAGAAAAAGGAGGGAAAGGTGAAATGGGCAACGGTTTTCTCACCGGTTCGCCCCAGTTCAACCTCAAGTCTGGGTGGTCCCAGCTATACCATGGATCCCTCTCATGCTGTGAGCGGTCAGGGAGCTTCGGGTAGTCACCAAACCTGAAAGACAACAGGAACTTCTGGAAAGGACTGTGAGCAGTCTCAGACAATCAAGAGCCCTCATCTCAAAAATGAGAAACCAGGGCTGGAGAGATGGTTCAGCTGTTAAGGAGCTTCCCTACAAAGCCTGGCGACCCAGGTTTGATTACCCAGTACCCATGTAAAGCCAAATGCACAAAGTAGCACATGCATCCGGAGTTCATTTGTAGTGGCTAGAGGCCCTGGAGCACCCATTCTGTCTCTTTGCTTGCAAAAAAGAAAAAAACTAATGAGAGAGAGAGAAACCAAGTGACAGATATAACCACTTCACTTATGGACAAACTGGAGTTCTAGTTAATAAGCATAGAAGCAAAAAATTCAAATTATAATTAATAGTTCTGTCTAACTCTGATATAAACTGTGACATATATGCTTTCCTTACCTTCTTTCAAAAAGGAAAGAGTCATACAGTTTTATGTTTAAACTGAAAAGGAACTTAGGAAACAATTATTCTTTTTCCCTCATCAGATAGAAAATGAAACATAAACTTAGGATCTGAATTCAAAGTCATCCACGTTCATAGGAATTAAAACCAAAAAAGTGCAGATTAGAAAGGCATTTTAAAAATAGTAATTGTGCTTCTCAACCATAAGTTACATATAACTCCACACTTCAAACACCTCATGGGATTTTTTTGCTTGGCTGGGTTCTCCCAAGTCCAGGTTAATTAATACAGACCACTACCAAAGGTGCTTCTGTCCATAACGCCATAGAAAACAGGAAATGACGAAAGCTGGATATATGTCAAAGAAAATGACTGGAAAACAAGAACAGGGGCTGGTAGATGGCCCAGTGGTCAAGGTGTTTGCTTACAAAATCTGTTGGCCTGGGTTCAATTCCCCAGTACCCACCTAAAGACAGATGCACAAAGTGGTGCATACATCTGGAGTTCCTTTCCAGAGGCAAGAAGAGGCCCTGGCAGGCTCAGTCTCATTCTTCTCTCATAAATAATTAAAAAAAAAAAAAAAAGGTGCTGCCAACGCCCCGGCAGAGAAGCTGAGGTCAACATCAACTTTGAAATATTTAAAGTGGATACACAACTATTTTTGCCATGCAGACAATTAAGTGTGTTGTTGTGGGTAATGGTGCTGTTGGTAAAACATGTCTCCTGATATCCTACACAACGAACAAATTTCCATCTGAGTATGTACCAACTGTTTTTGACAACTATGCAGTTACAGTTATGATTGGTGGAGAGCCATATACTCTTGGACTTTTTGATACTGCAGGGCAAGAGGATTATGACAGACTACGACCTCTAAGTTATCCACAAACAGATGTATTTCTAGTCTGTTTTTCAGTGGTCTCTCCATCATCATTTGAAAATGTGAAAGAAAAGTGGGTTCCTGAGATAACTCACCACTGTCCAAAGACTCCTTTTTTGCTTGTTGGGACCCAAATTGATCTCAGAGATGATCCCTCTACTATTGAGAAACTTGCCAAGAACAAACAGAAGCCTATCACTCCAGAGACTGCTGAAAAGTTGGCCCGTGATCTGAAGGCTGTCAAGTATGTGGAGTGTTCTGCTCTCACACAGAAAGGCCTAAAGAATGTGTTTGATGAAGCAATATTGGCTGCCCTGGAGCCTCCAGAACCGAAGAAGAGCCGCAGGTGTGTGCTGCTATGAACATCTCTCCAGAGCCCTTTCTGCACAGCTGGTGTTATCGTCATACTAAAAGCAATGTTTAAATCAAACTAAAGATTAAAAATTAAAATTCATTTCTGCAATAATGACAAATGCCCTGCACCTACCCACATGCACTCTGTGAGACAAGGCCCATTGTTGTCCCCCCCATAGCCTTCCCACTACTGGTTAATTTTGAATAATTGTGTATTGTCAGAAAAGTGATGAGTACTAGTTTTTGTTTTCTTGTTTCAAAAACAAACTTTTTTTTTTGGTTTTGTTTTGTTTAAAAGCAAGGCATGCTTGTGATGACTCTGTAACAGACTAATACAGACTGTTGAAGCTGCAAAAAAACAAAAAAAACCCACAAGAACAAGAACCACTGGAAACAAGCTCTAAAGAGCAAGAAAATGAAGATAATGGCACATCGCTATGTGTAATAAATGGGAGGGGCAAGAGAAAGCGGGTTGGCTGTTTCCTCTGCCTAACAGTTGCTGATCTCTTGAAATATATTTTTTTATTATTTTGTGAGAAGAGAGAGCGAGGGAGAATGAGAATGGGCGCACCAGGGCCTCTTGCTGCATGCATGCACCACTTTGTGCATCTGGCTTTCCATGGGTAGTACTAAGGAATCAAACCCAAGCCAGTAAGCCTTGCAAACAAGCACCCTTAACCACTGAGCCATCTCCCAACCCCAGTTCCTGAATCATCTACCGCAAACGAGGGGAGGAGTGAGAGGAAGGGACAGGGGAAGGAGAGAGCATGAATGAATATTCCATCCACAATAGGATTCTCAAGACGGAGGTCTACCTCTAGCCTGGGTCACGTGCTTCCAGACAGCACTGGAGTCCCGCAGATGCCGTCTAAAAGAAACCAGTGCTCTGGATGGAGCCAAGGAAGGTCTCTGCTGTCCCAGAGTCCTCGGGGGAGCCATTAAAAGGCCCAGCTTCTTTATTTGGAGAGAGCAGGCTGAGCCAAGGAGAAACGAACGTGGAGTCCTCTCTTCTGCAGCTGCGCGCGCGCCCACCCACCCCCACTCCCAACAAAAGCACACACACCAAAGTCTGCGCGGCCACACAAGGCTGGAGGAAAGGACGGGAGCCGGCCCTCCCAGGACGACCCCGAGCGCGCAGACCCTTGCTTCTACCCACCCTTCGCCATCGTCCGGGTAAGGCTCGTAGTCCTCCACGCGCAGGTTGTACTTCCTGGCGGCGGCGGCTCGCTCCTCTGGGGTCCTGGGGTAGGGTCCGGGCAGCATGTCCTTGGTGACGTGGGAGGCTGGGGCGCACGGGCACGCGGCTCAGGTGAGCTCGGGCTGCAGCCGCCGGGCGCCCCGCGTCCCCTTTCCCCTCGCCCCCGGCCGGACCCCGCGGCCCCGGGACCCTCGGGCTTCCCGCCCCACGCGCCCCTTCCCACCCCGGGCTCGGCCCGTCCCTGCCGACCTGTCCGTGCCCCCAGTGGTACCACGCTGCCAGTTGCCCTTTGCAGCCACCGGACTCCCAGGGCCCCTGCCCAGGCCGCCGCCATCTTCACCTTCTTCCCGTTTCACCTTGCGCATGCGCAAAGGCCGGCCACGGCGGCCGAGCGGAGCCAAACGCGGCCGCGAAGCCGGCGCCGGAGCGGCCCTCAGGTGCCAACTGGGCGGGATTTAAACAGTGCTGGAAATCCTTTAGTAAAGAGACCAGGAGGAAGAGCGGGAAGGAGAGGAAACCGGACATTGCTTTTCTGGTCTTTCAAGTTGTTTTGTCCCTCTAGTGATGGAGGCCGATCGTGGGATAATGGGACTCGGAGCCTAAGCTCTGATAGACGGCCGACCAATAGGAAATGAGCCTTCTAAACCCTCCCCGGCTGCTTGCCTTTCTTCTTCACTCCCTCCATCCTCAGGCATAGCCGTTATCCAAATTGGTTGATCGTCCATATATCGGCGTTTTGTCTTCTCTGGAACACATGGAACAAAAAATAGTCTTGGGCCATACATTAACTAGATGCTGATGTAACTCAAAGACAGCCTTAAGCTGGTTCCTCATCTAAAGATCCCAGTCCCCTCGACCCATAAAAAAGGTAAAACTAAACTCATTACTAGAGGCGATATAGCCCAACACCTCTGATTTGCTAGGGGTTGTAAAAATAGATCTCAAACCGACCAAATCAAATTCTAACTCAATAGACTGAGAGACGTTTACATACCATTGGGCTATTTTATGTAGACAAGTGACATTTGAGTAATTTACACATTATAAATATGCACAATTCCATCAACTTGGGTTGATCACGGTTTGGAACAGAATCCATTCTTATTCAGACAGTAGAGCAATAAAAACGAATATGCTTTATTTAATATATAAATGTTAGAAAAGGTGACCACAGAGCAATTTGCCCTTTGGAAAATATCCATCAACTAGTTGGACATCAGAATAATTTGACAACATTTGCATTCAACCAATAGCAAGCCCTGGTCTCATTTGGTCAAGAAACAGCATTGGCCTAACTTATTTGTTTGTTTCTACATCATTTCCATACCTTACAATTCATCTTGTTAAAAGTGTACAATGAGCTGGGTGTAGTGACTAAGGCCTGTTGTAATAGCACTCGAAAGTTTGTGGAGACAAGGAGGATCAGGAATTCAAGGCTAGCCTGAGCTACATAGTTCAAGGCCAGCCTGGACTATATGAGACCCTATCTCAAAAAAAAATGTGTGAAGTGGTTTTTAATGTACAATACAAAGTTGTGCAACCTTCGCCCCTCTCTGATTCTAAAAAGATTTGTTACTCCTCAAAGAAACTTCATAGCACATAGCCCTACTTCTAGTTCTTGGCAACTACTAATCTACTTTATATTTCTAAGCATTTGCCTACTCTGCATATATATATATCTATATGCAGAGTAGGCAAATATATATATATATATATATATATATATATTTTTTTTTTTTTTAGGTAGGGTCTCGCGCTACTCCAGGCTGACCTGGAATTCACTATGTAGTCTCAGGGTGGCCTTGAACTCACAGCAATCCTCCTACCTCTGCCTCCTGAGTGCTGGGATTAAAGTGCATATTTTATATAAATGCAATCATACATGTATGTGTGTGCTGTCACTTAGTGTAATGTTTCAAAGGATGGTCTGTTGTTGCAGTCAGCCCACACACCACTGGGATGAATCTTCAAACCAGACACAGTTTGGGGGAGGAAAGTATTTATTGAAACTACAGATTGAGGGGAAGTTCCATAACAGCGAAAGAGGCTGGCCCCTTTCACAGGTCCAAGCAGAGAGAAAAACCCATCACCTACACCACACACACAGAACAGGGAACAGGCAGGAGGGCAAAGGAAAGAATCTCTTCCCCTTTATATAGCCTTAGGGTGAGATCTTACAACCCTTCCCCAGACTTAATGGCTTCTGAGTTTCTAGAATTTCCTTCCTGCATGGCCCACACAGGAAAGGATGTTTACTTCTAGCTTCTTTGAGCTTCTTTATATCCTGCCCCCTACTGAGAGGCTGCCTTTCTGTAAACATCCTCAGAGACCTGTCCAAGATAATTAAAAAGATGAAGTTGACAACAAAACCTAACCATCACATCTGTGTAGTAGTATATGCTAATGCTAGTGTGCTATATGGATATACATTTTATTTATACATTCACTACTTAATGAACATTTGAGTTATTTCCATGTTTCTGGCTATCGTAAATAATGCTGCTACAAACATCCTTGTGCAAAACATTTGTGTGGATATTTGTATTTTTTCTTAGTTTTTTGTGGGCCTGTGTTGGTTTGTGGGTGTATTTGTTTGTTTGTTTTTAAGACAAAGTCTTACTCTCTAACTCAGACTGGCCTGGAATTCACTCTGCAGCCCAGGATGGCCTCAAACTTGAGATCTTCCACCCTCTGCCCCCAAAGTGCTGGGATTGTATGTGTACCATCATACCCTGCTCGGATGTATGCTTTTCAACTCTCTTGGCTCTCTTAGGAGTAGAATTGCTGGGTCTTAGGCTACCTGTTTGCTTCACTTTCTGAAAAGCTCCCAGGTTGTTTTTCACAATGGTTGCATTATTTTCACTTCCCACGGGCAGTATAAGAGAGTGCTAATTTATCACATCCATCCTAGTGAGTGTGAATGCTGCCTGAGTGTGTTTGCAGAATAGGAACTTTTAAAGGGATAGAGATTTACCTCCTCCACTTCTGGAGGCTGGTAGAGCCAAGGTTGAGGGGCCTTCTTGCTATGTCATTCCAAGGCAGAAGGGCAAGAGATTACATGGGCAAGCAGCAGTCCCTCCTACATGAGCCCTTTTATAATGGGGATACCTCATTCATGAGAGTGAAGTACTTGTGACCTAAATACCTCCCATTAGGTTCCAGTCGGAAATTTAAACTTAAATTTCCAACACAGACTTTTTTGAGGGACACATTCAAACCATAGTAGTATTTCATTGTCATTTTGATTTGCAAAACCTTGGGGACAAGAAAAAAGTTTAAGAATGAAAGGAAGGAGGCAGGGAGGGGAAAAAAGAAGGATACTTTATTAGGAAAAGTAAAGAGAGTGTATGCTGATGTGAATGGGTACGTTGTACAAGAAAGAATCTGAGAATTCCTTTCTTTTTTATTTTGTGTTTAATTTTGTATATATTAATCTGCAAGCAGAGACAACAAAAAGTGAGAGACAGAGAGAAAGAGTATAAGCATGCCAGAGCCTCTTGATTGCAAAGGAACTCCAGATGCATGTGTCAACCTTGTGCATGTGGCTTTAGATGGGTACTGGGCATTTAAACCCCGGCCAGCAGGCTTTGCAAGCAAGTGCCTTTAACTGCTGGGCCATCTCTCAACCCTTGTTTTTGATTTTTAAAAAATATCTTTATTATCAATAATTAGATACAGTGTATAAGCAAATCTTATGAATGGTACCCCCATTTCCCTCCTTTCTGTTCCCTACCCACTGGGGACCCACTCGGTGGGCATAGGGACCTGTCCATGGGGTAGAGAGTTCTGAATTGCACCAGAGGTTGTTTTTTATTTTTGAGATAGGATCTCACTATGTAGTCTAAGCTGGCCTCAAGTTCATGTTTCTCCTGCCTAAACCTCCTGGGAGTATTGGCATGTGCCATCACACTTGCTTGAGAATTCTTTTTCTGATGTACTTGGATTCCATTTATATGCACCTTTTTCTTTTCTCAGATCTGGAAAAACTAAACAGTACATGATTTCACAAATGATGATTTTTTTTCTTTCCTATACACAGAAAGTCTTCTGATCCTCTGGGATGGATTTTCCTCTTCTCCCACAAGTCTTTTCATGCACTTATTGGTCATAGTATGTTGGAGAAATGTCTACTTAAGTCTTTTGTCCATTTTTAACTGTTTTTGTTTTGTTTTTTTCAAGGTAGGGTCTCACTGTAGCCCAGGCTGACCTGGAACTCACTATGTCATCTCAGGCTGGCTTTGAACTAACATCACATCTCCTACCTCAGCCTCCCAAGTGCTGGGATTAAAGATCTGTGTCACCACACCCAGCTGTTTTACTGTTTTTGTTTGTTTGAGGTAAGGTCTCCCTCTATCCCAGACTGACCTGGAATTCACTATGTAGTCTCAGGATGGCCTTGAGATCCTCCTACCTCTGCCTCCTGAGTGCTGGGATAAAAGGTATGTGTCACCGTGCCTGGCTCGTTTTATTTGTTTGATGATGTCCTTTGGAACTCTGTTTTTATCATGAAAGAGAGTTAAAGTTTGTCAAAAGCTGCAGACATTGAGATGATTGGTATTTTTCTTCTATTAATATGCTATATCACATTGAGTTTTCAAATGCCAAACCAACCTTGACTTCTTAGAATAAATCCCATATGGTCATGGTATATAACTGTATCAGTTACCCTCTCATTTCTGGGACAAAATACCAGACAATATTCAGCTTAAAAGAGGAAGAATTTATTGCAGTTTACACTTTCAGATGGCAGTCCATAGTGGCAGAAAAGATGTGAGCTGGAGGCAGCCGGTCACATTCAGCCCTCAGTGAAGAAGCAGAGAACAGAGATGAATGCGGAATGCCCAGCTAGCTTCCTTCTGGCTTTGTGTTGAAGTTTTCCTATATCCCTCACATATTCATAAGGGATATTGATCTGTAGTTTTCCTTGAAATGTCTATCACATTTTGATACCTAGCTAATGATGGCCTCATAGAATTAACTGGGAAATAGTCCCTCCTCCTTATGTTTTGGAAATTTGTGAAGGATTGGTATTCTATTTTGAGAATTTTGTAATATTCATCAATAAATCCATCTTGTACTAGGCTTTTTTTCTTCATTGATCATTGTTTTGGGTTAATTAAAAATTTTTAAACTTTTTATTGATAGCTCCCATAATTATAGACAATAACCCATTATAACCTCTTCCCCACCCTCCCTCACACTTTGATCATTTTTGACTCAGAATCTTGTTGTAAATCTATTCATAGATTTGGGGGGGGGGAAACAGCAGATCCAGGTTCAGCGAGAGATTCTATCTCAAAGAAACAAAGCAGAAGAGCCATAGAGGAGGACACCTGATATTCTATCTGAGCCTCTTTATAAATGCATAGGAAGGACAGAAAGATGGACTGTGCAAACTCTGTGGAAAGGAAATCCCTAAAAGAAAGGAATCTGCTCTTCAAGGTCACGTTTATTTTTTCCCTGCATTAACAACATGGCTGTGTCCTGCATACCTGGTACTGCGTTTGGAAGCATGAGGAATGCATGTGCCTTGGCCTTGTCTTTCCTTGCTATGCCTCATAGCAGTTGCAAATGTTTGCTCTGTGCCATTATATGTTAAAAGCTTATAACTTATTTTGATTTTACAAAATTTAAAGTTAAAAGACAATCTTAACTTTCAGATGAAGACTGTGGGACCTTTAAAATTGGACTAAACATAATATAAATAATTATAATTCTTTTGGGGGTCAGGGGTGGATTGTGGCAGTTTGAATAATGCCCCCCAAAAGAATTAAAGATTTATTATAATTGTGAATTGTCTTCAGCCTTCTGGCTGGAGGAAATGCCACTTTGGCCTAGCTTCCTGGGGACTAGTCCTTTCTAATTTGGATGTAAAATACTAAGGATAGTGTGGGGTCATCTGTTGCTGCTGGAACCCTGATTCTGTGGCTTTGGACCTTTTGGAAGTGATCTGCAGGAAGAATTTGAGAATTTGGAAGGATTTGAAATCTTGTCCTAAGAGATGCCTTGCAGTGTTGTGAGCACAGCTTCATGGAAGAACTGTGAGGTTTGGCTTACAAGGGTGAGAAAGAATTTTGTCAGGACTGTGCCAGAAGCAGTTTGCATGAGAGGCTTGCTGTGTTCTGCCTGCCTGTGTCCTGGGAACCTGTGCAGGGTTGTTTTACGTAAAGATGGACTGGTGTGAGCAGATGAAGATGGCACAGAAAGAAAGATCTTTGGGTCGAAACTGCTGCTCATTCACCTGCAATTATTTGAGAGATTAATTACAACCATTGAGATTGGGCCAGCTGGTCTGCATTGGAGCAACAGGAAGAATGCAGATCCTTTGAAGTAAGGGGCCTGAATGCTTTGTTTCCCGCTGGATTAACAAGTTGGTAGCCCACCTGGTTTTGTGGAGTATAACAAATGCAAGAAGAGAGGGTCATTGGATTTGCAACACAGTTTTGTTTTTGAAAAATGGCCATTGGTGTGTGAAGCAGGTGTGCTAGGTTGCCTGCATGGAGCCCGATGGAGCCATGAGGATGAACTGTGGGTTGTAATGGAGATCCAAAGAATTCCAGGACTATGGATGGGTGCCAAGGCGAGCTGCCAGCACCAGATGAAATTTTCCCGGACTGTGAGTAGTCAAGCTGGAGGGGCCGATTTGAATCTCCAAGAGACTTTTTATTGGTTAGAATCATTGAAATTGGAGTTAGAGATTGATGGTGCCCTGCTTGTTTTAAATCTTGTATTGGTTCATTCTGTTTTTGCTGTGCCTCATGTTTTGCAATGTTCTGTGCCATTACGGGTTTATTTTTGGTATTATGGCTCAGTTGAAAGCTGTGGGGACTTAAGAGTTGAGCTGAACACGTAGTATTTACATCATGTATGATTATTAGTTTGTGGGAGCCAGGGGCGGACTGTCATGGTTTGATCCAGGTGTCCCCCACAAACAATGAATGTGTTCTCAATGATCGATACTCAGCTGATGGCAGTTCGGGAATTACAATCTCGCTAGAGCTGTGTTGTTGGGGGCTGCTTATGGAGTTATAAGCCAGCTTCCCCTTGCCAGTATTTGGCACACCTTCCTGCCGCTGTTTCCAGTGCTGTGGCAGAGGTGATGTCCAACCCTCCGCTCATGCCATCGTTTTCCCTGCCAGGATGGAGTCTTCCCTCGAGTCCATAAGCCTAATAAACCCATTCCTCCACTAGCCGCTTTTGCTTGGGTTCTTTCTGCACAGCAACTAGAAAGCTGACCACAACAAATAGATATGCAAAAGAAGAGCCAGCCGGACCACTGGTCTGGAGTTCTGCATTTTGTGAATCACAGTGTGTTACAGTTGCTTGCTTGCTTCTGGAGGTGCTGTTTCTCTCTCTCTCCTGTAAAAGGGGGCCAGCCTTTTCTTTAACTTCCCCTGGGTCTGTTCATCCCAGCGGCTTGTGGCTGACTATGACATGGTGTGTCCTGAGTCAAGTGATCCTCCTTGCTTTAGTTTCTGGACCATGTTTGTCCCTTGATTCTGAAAGAATGCAGTTTGCCATTTATCTCCTCCTTAGGCCTATAGGGCTTTTCCCAAGACTATCCATGTGACAGTTGCTTTTTCTGGTTATTCTTTAGGTGGCTCAAGAGTTGAGCCAGGTGTGGTGGCATACAACTTTAGTCTCAGCACTCAGGAGGCTGAAGTAGGAGGATTGCTGTGAGTTTGAGGCCAGCCTGGGCTAAAGTGAGACCCTGCCATGAAAAAAAATGAGTTTGCTTCCCCCCCCATTAGTGTAAAGCTTAAAATTTCATCTTGTCTTTTTCTTTGCTTATTGTGTAGACTCTGGGCCTACTGAGGCAGCAATATTTTTGCGACCTGGTTGGCCAGCTATTCTGTGGAATGTGGAAGCCTAGGCTGCAGAGCCGCAGGCCACCATGAGGAGGCGCTCGTCCAGACCGCGGCTCAGCCGCGTCTGGAGCGGTCTCTCTGGCCGTTCATCTCCATGGTGTCCATTGTGGTTGGGTCCGGGAAGGGCGGGGCTTCCGCTTCCGCCGGGGCCATCTCTAGAGGAGAGATGGCGGCCACAGCGGCGGAGGCTGCCGCCTCTGGCTCCGGAGGGCCCCGGGAAGAGGCTGAAGCCCCGAGCCCCGCTTGGGACGAGTCCCAGCTGCGGAGTTACAGCTTTCCGACCCGGCCCATCCCGCGTCTGAGTCAGAGCGACCCTCGGGCGGAGGAGCTGATCGAGAACGAGGTGGGGGGCGGGGCCGGGCCGGGAGGGCGGCCGGGGGCCGGGCCGGGGGCCGGGGAAGGGGCGCGGAGGGGAGCCGACGTTCCGGGATGGAGGACTGCCCCAGCTCTGGTCTTGTCCCGGTGCTTTGGCTCAGGAGCCCGTGGTGCTGACCGACACGAACCTCGTCTACCCGGCTCTGAAGTGGAACCTGGACTACCTGCAAGAGAACATCGGCCACGGAGACTTCTCCGTGTACAGCGCCAGCACCCACAAGTTCCTGTACTACGACGAGAAGAAGATGGCTGACTTCCAGAACTTCAAGCCCAGGTCCAACAGGGAAGAAATGAAGTTCCACGAGTTTGTTGATAAACTGCGCGATATCCAGCAGCGAGGAGGAGAAGAGAGGTGAGTTTTCAGGAGATCTGGGGCATCCACTCTTCTGTGCCAGGAGGTTTAGTGAGAAGAGTGTGTCGTCTCACACCTGGATTCTGCTCTCCTGTCCTGAGCTGTGCTTAGCGGTTCTTGAGGCTCCAGACAGTCATGTTTCTGGCTTGAAGGATGAGAATAGTATCAGCTTGTAACTGCGAACCTCCAATTTCACATCCTCATCCACAGTCACGGTTGTCTGGAAGGAGCAGGAGCACCGCTGTGTCCTGGAATTACAGTGAAGCTGCAGGTGTATATCTGTTCAAAGTGAGAAGTCGTCACTTGGCTTGTTTGTTTTCATTCCTGAGTGATGCCCTAGTGCTCAACATAAGGAATCTTAACATTATTTACTTATTGGCGTCACTTTTTGTATCCAGCTCACGTGAGTGGGAATTGAACCCTGGCTGGCAGGGTTTACAAGCAAGCACATTTAACTGATTCACCATCTTCCCAGTGCCCCCTTAAATTCTTTGACTTTTAAGTCATAAGGAAGCAAACTCAGATTTTTTTTAAAAAAGTTGTAGGGGGCAAACATAATTACTGGATTTAGCTCTAAGATGGCCACTTAAAAGCCTTTGTCCTGAGAGACAAGCATGCTGGCTGTGAACATTTTAAGCTGAAAGGCATTCTGTTTGGATTTTGGGTTTAAGGATTTCATAGTTCTCTGATCACATTAGATTGGCTGTTAATATTTCCATGTTGCACTGGTGTTAGCAGTTACAAAATATACTGAGGAGGGTGATTTTTTTAAAATTATTTTTTGTGAGTATGGGTATATGTGCCACATCATGTGTGGAGAGGCTAAAGGACAGCTTCAGGGTTTTAGTGCTCCACCTTGTAGACAGGCTCTCATGCTGCTGCAAAGGAAGGAACATCAGACTAGCTGACTAGCTTTGGATTCTCCTGACTCCACCTCCCATTGCTATAGGCACATTGGAAGAACAAATGCATGTGCCACTTTGCATTTGACTTGATGAGGGTGCTGGGAATTGAACACAGGCTGACATGCTGTTAACTGCTGAGCCATCTCCCAGCATTTGACACTGCCTTTTTAATTTTTATTTATTTTTTGCTTTTATCTCTCCTTCTGAGGACAGCCCCTTGTATAGATCTCAGACAGCATTCAGTTCTATATGGTAAAGTTGCCTCTGAAAAATTACTTTCACTGCATACTTCATGTTGCATGGCTGTCCCACATTTGATACTGTCACCTGACTTCTCTGTATCTACTTTCTTTGTCATTTTCCTGGCCCCTTAGCAGCAGCATGGAGCTAAGTGACTGATTTTAAATGTCTTCATTTCTTATCGACACCGAGCAGTTGTCCTGTTTGGACTTTGACCAAAATAGTTTACAAAGTCAGCATTGTGATTGATCTGTCCATTATGTCTTTTCAAAACTGATTCGTTTGAATCATCTATGTTAACTTCCTCAAATGTAACACAGAATGCATGGGCAGCCTTCCTACACATTCAACTTTAAGGGAGAAATTTATTTGAATGGTGCTGGTGGAGTGTTTAATTCCATGGCATGAATATATGCCCTAGAATGAGCATGGTATTAGACACATGAATCTTCAGAAATTTCTTGCCTCCAAGTATGTGTGTTTTGTGTCTGATGTATGAGTGATAAGATCAATTTGCATTTTACTGTGGTGATTAAAGAGTCATCAAGGACTTTTTTTTCTTTGCAAGCTTTGTCTTACCAGCAGACTTTAGCCCCAATCAACTACTATAAATTACATGTTCTGATTGGGTAAAAGTTATTAGAATTCTATTTGAGCTGAGCATTGGTTACTTAGTAGGAATGTTTACATTTATCTCTAATAAGTATCTGTAAGTCCTACTTGCAAATTTTTTCCCATAAGTATTCATATTATATCCAGAAAATATATAGAGGCAAACACACTTATAATCTCTCAGCACTAATTGGGTGGAGGCAAGAGGATCAGGAGTTAAGGCCAGCCTCCACTACATAGTAAGTGTGAGGTCAACCTGGGCTACAAGAGACCATGTCTCAAAACAAAGAAAGAAAATTATATATATTATAACCTAGGTAGAGTCTAATGATTGTATTTTGAGTCTTTAAGGTTTCTTACAGCTCAGTTTTGCCAACTTGGTAAGATTTTTAATACTATCTTATCTGTTAGGATTTGGGGCTATGAAACACCTTTGAGCCTTTTGAGGGACCAGGGCGTCACTGCTTTGGTTTTTTTTTTTTTTTTTTTTTGCTTGTTTTGTTTTGTTTCAATAAATGAGAGAGACCAAAAGACACACTTCTTAAATTACTTGTAACCTTAGGGGATCTTAGACACCTTGAGCATGTACCAAATGAGATATCCTCGTATATGTGTAGAAGGCTCTTACAGATAGCTGGCTGAATCAGTTAAGATAAACTAGGCTTCAAGCCAAAGCCCAGTGGCCTGAAAAAAGTTGTTGCTTTTTTTTTTTTCTCCCATACATGTTTGACATAGTTGATTCTGGGACCCAGATTGTCACAGTAGTTACTGTTTGGAACTTTTGTAGTTGCTGTAACTAAGGAAAAGATATGATTATGTACACTGTGTCTTAAAATTACAGTTGGAAGCCATACAAGTCCCTTCTGCGGACATTCCATTGGTTAAATATGTTAAATAAGTGAGCCTGGTGTGAGTGGGTATGGGAAGTACTTCTCCCCCAGGGAAGAACTAGCTCCTGGGGCAGCTTTACAGTCTGTCACAGTGGCCACCAAGCGCCAGGGGACATGTGTCAGTCCTTGTGAGTACGAAACAAAGCAAGTTCATCATTCTAAGCTTTGTGGATAGTTTCTAGAAAACTGAGATTGTGTAAAAGTTCTGTGTGCATGTATATTCTTATGTGAAATATGGAATTTGTAAAGAATATGCTGTGACCCGGAAGATTAAGAAACACATCTTCTAAAAGATTTGTTTAGGTGAAAAAGCTGTGTGGAACAGAGCTCAGTAAAGGAAAGGTAAGAATTCAGTTGTGAGAATCCATGTTGTTCAAGATTTACATGACTGTAGCTGTTTTCTGTTGGAGATGCTGGTATGGATTTTTATTTGTATTTCTGGATGTAGGGAGGTCATGCTAGGGACTGTTGCATGCACTGATGGAATTTTCTTCTTGGGGAATGTAGGTTATATCTACAACAAACTCTCAATGATACTGTGGGCAGGAAGATTGTCATGGACTTCTTGGGTTTTAACTGGAACTGGATTAATAAGCAACAGGGAAAGCGTGGCTGGGGACAGCTGACCTCTAATTTGCTGCTTATCGGCATGGAAGGTAAGAAATATCTCAGAAAGCAGCATGACTTAGAGTCATACAAATATAACTTTTTCCCCAGAGGTGTAGGGTCTCACTCTAGCCCAGGCTGACCTGGAATTCACTTTGTAGTCTCAGGCTGGCCTTGAACTCACAGCAGTCCTCCTACCTCTGCCTCCCAAGTGCTGGGATTAAAGGTTTGTGCCACCATGTGCTCACAAATCTGATTTCTAATCCTGCCTAAACCACTTTTAATTTAATTCCATGACTTTGAACAAGTCAGTGAACTTTTTAAAGCCTCAGTGTTCTCATATTCCTTCCTGCAAAAGGAGCATGGTAATTATAAGTGGCTACAATGATTAAATGAGATAATGGATAAGACTTTTCAATAGTTTGATGCACTCTTACAGAACAGTTCCCCTTGAAGCTGTGGAGATGACTCAGTGGTTAAAGTGCTTTCTGCACAATCATGAGGACTGAGTTTGGACCCCAGCCCCCACATAAATCCTGGGGTTGGTATGGCAGGCTCTCCAGGGCAAGCTGGCTAGCTGGACTAGCTGGATCAGTGCACTCTGGCTTCAGCTGAAAGATTGCTTTAGTAAATGAAGTGGATAGTGAAGGAGGAGGACACCAAAATGAAGTCAACCTCTACTTCTGCCCACATATACAAATGCACTCACACCACACACACAAAGGGAAAAAAAAAACAGTTCCCTTCCCTCCTCCCAGCTCTTCTGTGAGTACATATACTGAAAGTAGGGACCACTCTGAAATGTTGCTGTTTCTCCGTTACATCTGTCTGTATTGAGGTTTTTATACCAGTAAAAGAGAGGGGAAAAATGCCTTTTATTTTTCCAATTTAAATACAGCCTTATCTCTTTTTTTAAAAAAAAAATTTTTTTTTTTTGGATTTTCGAGGTAGGGTCTCACTCTAGCCCAGCCTGACCTGGCATTCACTATGTAATCTCAGAGTGGCCTTGAACTCATGGTGATCCTCCTACCTCTGCCTCTCGAGTGCTGGGATTAAAGGTGTGTGCCACCATGCCCAGCTAAAATTTATTTATTTTTGAGTGGGGAGAGAGAATGGATATGGGTGGACCAGGGTATCTTGCTATTGCAGATGAACTCCAGATACATGTGCCACTTTATGCATCTGGCTTTATGTGGGTACTGGGGTATCGAACCTGGGCAAGCAGGCTTTGGAAGCAAGTGCCTTTAACTGTTGAGCTGTATTCCTAGTCCCCAGCATTATCTTTTAAATAAATGATATATTTATGGAGTTCAAAATTCAAAAGGTGTAAGTAGGTATTGGTCATGAATCTCTTCCTCCTTTGTCTCCTAGCTTATCAATTTTCCTTCCTTGAGGTACTGTGTGTTACGGTTGTTTGTGTTTCCTGATGAGAGAATTTTAGGTGCACACAAGAAATTTGTGAATGTATTTTTTTAATTTTGTTTTGTTGTTTTGATAAAAAATGAGAGAAGTGTTTAAGCTCTGTTCAGAAGTAGGAATACTACTGCAGAACAGGGTTATGGGATCATTTTTATTTCCAGCATTAGCTAGTGCTAGGCCCTCAGTAGGTATTTAGTAAATGGGGAATAAGCTTCAACAAAGAAGCAGATTATGCATTGTCATTGGCCTGATTGAATTATCAAGTCTCTTTTGATCATCCTTTTCCTTAGATTTGGATCCGTTGCTGGCAGTATTTATAAAGGTTTCCAGCAATGCTGCTTATGAATTGACACTGACCTGTGCCGTTGAAGCCAGCTATTGGTTGATTTGCCAGGAAGAAGCCAATTCTGGTTTCCTTGATTCTGAGTTATTTTATTGCTTTTCCCCCGTGGTAGGATCCAGGAAAGGATTCCTCTAGTAGAGACAAGTGAGCAGCTCTCCCTTGAGGATATCTTGGCCTTCCCAAGCTGACCTGGGGAATAACTGTTTTTATTTTTTGTTTGCTTGTTTGTGACAGGGTTTTGCTCTATCCTAGGTTGGCCTTCAACTCCCTATACAGTCTAGGCTGACCTTAAACTTGTAGCAGTCCTTCTGCCTCAGCCTCTCAAGTGCTGGGATTACAGGTGTGTGCCACCATGCCCATCTGAGAATGATTTCAAAACTCAAAAGGATTATACAGAGGAAAAGAATGTGACTCAGTTACATAGGAGTGCATAGAACATAAGCACTAGGGCAGAACTAAGTCAAGGTGGCATTTATGTATATAATTTATACAGTGTATATTTGGTGAGGAGGGGAAAGGGACTGGGGATTGAACATAGGGCCTGGTGCATGCTAGGCAAATGTACCACTGAGCTTAACCTTAACCCTTAACCCTTTTCATGGAATTTTCATTTTGAGTCAGGGCCTCACTTAAGTTGCCCTTGTTAGCCTTGAATTTAAGATCCTCTTGCCTCAACCACCCAGGTAGCTGGGATTACAGGTCTGCACTACAAAGCCTAGCCAAGGTGGCATTTTATATACTATATTTTATACTATAACCTCCCTCTTTAGTAATATAATCTTCCCACCCATGAGTCAGCAGCCCCAGTGAGTCCCAGTGGTGCTTTGAGAAGTGTTGCATCCCATGGGTGTGGTAAATATGAGCAGTAGCTGAAACTTTGGGCTCCAGAAGAGCTACCAAAAACAAGGTCTTCTTCAAAGCACTTTAAATGACTGGCTAGCTGCTCAGAATAGATGGTGTGTGCTTTGTCTTGCTTCCCTTGAATCTTGCTGTGGTCAAGAAGAGTGCAAGTATATGACTTGATTGTTTTTATATGCTCCTACTTCTAGTAAGGACACCAGCCATCACTTAAGAAAGTCTGCTTTGCTAGCTGATGATAGACCCTTACCAGTGGTGTTTTCTTGTGTTATTACCTATAAAATGTAACACCTAATTTGCCGAGAGTTACAATTTTCCTGAGTCAGCCTCAAATTTGATTTGGGAGAACAGGCTGGATTTCACTCCAGCCCTGAGCTGTGCATTTCACCCGTGCAGTAGAGCCAGCTAAGATGTCTTTCTTCCTACAGGAAATGTGACACCTGCTCACTATGATGAGCAACAGAATTTCTTTGCTCAGATAAAAGGCCATAAGCGATGCATCTTATTTCCTCCGGATCAGTTTGAGTGCCTCTATCCGTACCCTGTCCATCACCCATGTGACAGACAGAGCCAGGTGAGCTAATGTGGTCTGAGGAGGGTGTAGAACTCCAAATCCTAGGAATGCCTTTGAAATCAAAGGCTGGAATATTTTTGTTTTATCCTTTGGTGTATGTCAGGTTTGGATTGCTGGCTGGGCTTGCCTTACAAACAAGCCCACAGGATAATCTCACAGTATAGCCTGTATATTTCAGGCTCCTGTGGTGGTCTCCAGATACTTATAAGTATAAACAGCATGTAGAGCTAATTGTTGGGTCAGACTCCATCATTAATGTTGGTGGACTCAGGTTACTCAGCTTGATCGAACAAAATATGTATGTCTCTGTTGGTTTTAACTTTTTTTTGCCATGTATGGTATTTCTTTTTGACGTGAAGATGGGTATATAACATTGAGATATGTCTCAATATATTTCTGGATCTAAGTGAGGCATATGGCCAGCTAGATGCATCCTCTTTTTTTTTTTTTTAATATTTTCTTTATTCATTTTCAAGCAGAGAGATACAGAGAGAAAGAGAGAGAGCACCAGGACTACCACCTTATGGGTCTGGCTTATATGGGTCCTGGGGAATTGAACCAGGAGCCTTAGGCACTGGAGGCAAGTGCCTTAAGGGCTGAGCCATCTCTCCAGCCCAGGCATCCTCTTCTTTCCTGCCTAGTTAGGAGTCTTCTCTGGTAGAATTTGTTTTGTGGAGAAAGTTTGTAAAGGTTTAGGGATAATGGATAACTTCTAGCTCATATCTTCAGGAGCACTGCAGCCTAAGTTTCATTGACATGTCACATGCATGCATGGTCTGCCTCAACTTTTCTGAGAGAGGAGAGGAAGGAAAGAGAATTTAATGTATGTTATGTCTTTTGCTGGATGTAAGTTCTAGAGACTTTTTAAGGCTTTTTTTTTTTTAACTATCACATAGTTTCACATAGCAATTATTGGTAATGCTTTGGTGACTGACTGATCTTTTTTCTTTTAATTTTTAGGTGGACTTTGACAATCCTGACTATGAGAGGTTCCCCAATTTCCGGAATGTGGTTGGTTATGAAACCGTGGTTGGCCCTGGTGATGTTCTTTACATCCCAATGTACTGGTAAGGAGGAGGCTAGGAATGGGGATCTCTTGGAAACTTCTTGTTCTTTTCCCTAGAAAGCTTTATCTGTGTCCCTTCTGAGTTGTGGCAAGATTGTTCTTACATGGTCTGCATCTAGAGGGTTGATATATCCAGGTGTGAGTATACTGAGCACAGAGGAGGTGATAATCCTATTTCTTAAAAACAAAGAATAGTCTGGAGAGATGTCTCCAACATTAAGGCGTTTGCCTGCAACAGCTAACTGCCAGAGTTTGATTCCCAGTACCCATGTAAAGCCAGAATACAAAGTGGTGCATGCATATGGGGTCCATTTTCGCTGGAGGTCCTGATGTGCCCATTCTTTCTGTCTCCTATCTCTCTCTGCTTGCAAATAAATAAAAAGAAATTTAAAAAAAAAAAAAAACAGAATAATTCCTCAGATCCAAAGAGATCCCAGAAACGTGTAGGCAGAGAAACTACTTCTTTGGTATTTGGAGACTGCACATCACACTCTCAGCCCACTGTGTGTTTTACAGGATGAATGAAAAGATAATGTCTTTGCCATTTCCCTGAACTGGGCTCTATCTAGTTTTCCATCCCTCACTCTGAAAAGTAAACAGGAGCCTGTTTGTTTTCTTGTAGGTGGCACCATATAGAGTCTTTACTAAATGGGGGGATTACCATCACTGTGAACTTCTGGTATAAGGTGAATATGGTTGGGGTTTTGGTGGTTGTATGCATTTTGTTTTTATTTGGGGGGGTTATCCCTATGGAACTTGGGCTAGGGTGAAGTAGTGTAGGAAATGGAGGGATGGTTGGCCAACCATGAAAGTGATTTCCAGAGAGATAGAAAGGGATAGGATGGAATTAGTTTCTTAGAAGGGAGAATGGTCCTAGGAGCAGAGGGGTAACACTGAAGCCTACTTTCCTAGAGGCATTTCCTGAGCTACCGCTTCTTTTGTAGGGGGCTCCCACTCCTAAGAGAATTGAATATCCTCTCAAAGCTCATCAGAAAGTGGCTATCATGAGAAACATTGAGAAGATGCTTGGAGAGGCCTTGGGGAGCCCACAAGAGGTAAGTCAGGGTTGGTACAACATTCTCCATAGCTCCTCTGTTTCAGTAGCTTATGTCCTCTCCATAGAGGTTATGTGCATATTTAGGAAATTCTTGTTTTCTGGTGAGCACTGAGCTTGACTAGTAGATCAATTATAATCTGTTCCATACTAGTAGTAATGTCCCCCAAGGGCCTTATGTGCCATCTGGGGACCCCTGAGGGGATTCATCTGGAGTGAGAAGTATGCAGCAAAGCATCTCCTTACACTCTTCCAGCTGAGCTAAGGCTGCTCTAGGTAGTGTTTAGTCCTGCTTTGAACGCAGGTCTATCTCTGTACTAGCAAATTTGGTAAAGGGGGGAGGTTTGTAGTTCAGTAGTCTTGCCTTCATATGGGTAGCCTTGGCATTATGAGATGCCTGTAGAGGTGGGAGATGGCATCAAAACCAATTGCAGGTGGCCTTTTGTTGAAGGCAGAAAAGCGTTCAAAATCCCTTAGGCAGCCGGGCGTGGTGGCGCAGGCCTTTAATCCCAGCACTCAGGATGCAGAGGTAGGAGGATTACCGTGAGTTTAAGGCCACCCTGAGACTAGTGAGACCCTACCTCAGGGAAAAAAAAAATCCCTCAGGCACATTGGAGAAAAATGCAGATGTCCTCTCTGGTATTTGGGAGTTATTAGATCTCTTGACCTTGTTTGGTCTGTTTGGTGTGTCTACATAACAAGGGGGGAGAGTAAAACAAAGTAGGACCCCAGAGATGGGCCATGCCCCAGAATTCTGAATCCTGAATGACATGCATTCAGGAAGGTTTATGAGAGGATTTCCAAGATGGAATGATTACTTTGTCCTTGGCTACCTAGGGCTAGAGGACAAGCAGTTCTGATGGCTAATCTTGTGTCTTACAGGTGGGCCCCTTGTTAAACACAATGATCAAGGGCCGTTACAACTAACCTGCCAGGAATCAAGACCTCCTGCCAGGTGACTGCTATCCCGTCCACACGCTTCGATGATGAGGACAGGAGACTCCAAGCACTAGTATTGCACGCTGCACTTAATGGACTGGACTCTTGCCATGGCCTTGGAGGCAGGTGTTTGGGACGAAGCAGGGTGGTTGGCACTCCACTCCCATTTGGAAGGACTTCTCACCCTTGCCTCTTGTGCTCCAGCACCTTCCCTCTCTGCCCCTAAAGTCCTCCTGACTCAGTGTGTGGAGTCCCAGCTTCTGGTTGTCATCATGTCTGTATGTTAGTCTGTCAACCTCAGGGTGCATGCGTGCGTGTGTATGTATGTGTGTGTATGCACATATATGCATCTGATTCTTGTTCCCTCCTTCTGGGTCCAGTGGTCACTTCAGGCTTGCAGCCCTATCTCCTGAAGCCTCAGTGCCTCAGCCTGAGATAGGAGATGCTCCTGTACCCCCATTACAACTGGACCGTGGGGCCAAAGTGAGTGCCCATGAGATCAGTCTGCCTTCTGCCAACTTTTGCAGCATAGTCAGGCTCCGGGCCAGGTGGGAACAGTGCTGGGACTCTAATGAGGAATTGAGAGGGAAACTTGTCTTTGGGAGCATTCATAGCCTTCCAGTGGGAGAGGATTAGATAGGGTTCCAGTTGGGACCTACAAACTTAAGCCATACATAGAGAGGAACTGTGGGACATAAAACCCAAATATTGTGCATATGTTCCAAATTACAGACACATGCAGCATTTCTCTTTCAGCACCAGCTCTTGCCCCTGTGCTAGGTATTAAGGGAGTTCTCCTAGCTCTGGTTTCTTTAGGCTCCAGGGGTACAAACCTCTCTATGTGTGTGCACTTGTTTGCACACTTTTATGTGTGTGTCCGTCCTCACTGGCTAATCTCGCTGCTTACCAAGGTTTTCTACTGCTTACCTTGTCTTGTGTGACAATACAGTGTGAACCACAGATACTGCCTGATTTAGCCTACAGCTTTTAAACTTGGATTTTAGCCATCCTATGTTGGTCAGGTCTCATTGCAGTCTACCTGAGGATGACTGGCTACGTCCCTTCCTGTCCAGGCCACATCCCCTGCTGCTGAGCTTCCTGGCTGAGTAGATGAAAGTGGGGTCAGGCTTTGGCAGCTAACTCACTACCTTTCATCCAGCTCAGGGCAAGGGCAAAAATGTCCTCTTGCCTTTCAAGCCAGCACCTCTGCCAAACCTGCTGTCATGTCCTGTGACACTCCCAGTAGGCAGCTAGCTGGTAGAGCCTGGAAGTAAAATTTCCTATTCTGCCAGTAGCTACTCATGGGAACCCTTCTCAGAGCTGCAGCCTACAAGCTAGGCAGCTCACTGTTGCACAACTCAAAGGGTCATTGTTCACATACATTCAGAGGGAATGGGGCCCCTGGAATTGGGTGGAGTGGTGGTCCTGTGTCCACTTCCTCCAGTCCCTTCTCCCCCTTATCATCCTTTTCTCTAAAGTCTGAGTGGTAGTCTGGTTTTATCCACAAACATAACCCCCCCTTTTTTTTTTGCCAAAGGTTTACTACCAATACCTGAGTTACAGCTCTCACCCCTGAAGCTAGCTCACTGTACAGTGCCCTGATGGACTGAGAAGATGTGTGTGCATGCTTGTGTACACCTGTGTTTGTATTCTGTGGAGGGGTGTATATTTTAGTACCCTATTCTGGGTACATTCTGATGCAATGTGGGTGTGCAGACACGGTTCCTTCTCAAGTATAGCTCTTCAAATACAGTTAGTGCTGAGAACTGTAATTGCAGTGGACTCCATACCTCCATCTCTGTTTTTTGAAAAAAGGGAATGCAGCAGAGAGCAGGGTACATGGCGGATAAACGGCCACATTTACACTTGGAAAGATGGATTACTTCCATTCTCAGCAGATCTCTTGCATTCCTAGCTCTGCCCTCAAAGATGTGGGTGAAATGCAGCAGGGGTCTGGTGCCACTTGATTGATCTACACAGTGTACTATGCTGACACAGGTCTGGCCTAGGATGGCTGAGGGGAAGGAGAGAATAGCTTTAGTAGGCGAGTGCTCTATGACTGAACTATAGAGAAGCTGATTTCGGTCCTTTCACAGACATGGTTCTGATCTTTGAGTAGCCACCCCTATTTCTTAGACCCCTCTCTGTGCCTGTTTTTGTAAAACTCGGTTCCTCACAACCCTACAAGGTAGGTTCCTCACTTTTCAGATGAAGAAATGGGCTCAAAGAGATTAAGTGAATATTGGTGATCAAGATTCAAACCTAGTGCATTTTGGCCGCAAACCCTCTTTTACCACAAACTTGCTTGATTTTCCACCTTCCCTTGCTTCCCTGGTAGCACACAATGTCCCGTCCCAAGAGCCTCCCCCACTTGACAGTGCCTGCAGGCAGTCTAGCCTAAAAGGGCAGTTCAGTTGAAAGCCCTTCTGGGCTCCAGCTGGAGACACGGGGAAACTGCAGCCGTGTTCCAAGCAGAGTGCTTAGAGTAGCCTTGGGGACCGAGCTCTAGATCCTGGCTCTACTGTGTGACCTTAAAGGTCCATAGTTCCTCCCATCTTGCCTCTGCATCAACAGTTGAGGTTGTAGTTCTAGATGCTTACTCATTTGATTCATGCTCTGTGCCATGTCCTCCAAGGATGAGGGGAACACACAAAGTTCTGCTTGCAACAGAGGAAACACTGCGTTTACCACGTTCTAGTTGGCAGCGTGGGAGGCAGGCATGACTAGGGCAGGTGGAGACTTGGGTGACTTGTCTAGAGGTCACCCATGTTGCCAGCTCCTATTTTTATATCAGCAGTACAGTGAAGACTACTGTTTTGTGAAATCAAATATTTGCTGGAGGGTTGGAGTTAAGGGGTGGAGGAGGAGCTGTCTGGGCATCAGTTGAGCAGATGCCCAGGATGCCTGGGGGAGACCAGCTTCCCCTACAAATCAGAGCTCTAAATTACAAGGTTTTTACCAACGCGAACAGTTGGGGGAAGTCGTATGCTCTCATTTGCGTAATGGTTTCTGTCACTGGTGATTAGACACAGGATGAAGGAAAAGAAATTTGACAATTAGGAATGAGCCATCATTAATCTGAATCTGTTAGGAGACAGAGAGAGGAAGAATCCTTAACAGTGGGCTAGCCCGGTGTGGGGAGACACCCCCTCTCTGACCCCAGAGTCTTCTGAGAGTCCTTTTTGGAGTTTCCACAAGTAGGTGGAGCTTGCACTCCTAGTCTACAGGGCCAAGTCCCCTGCTTGAGGTGGATATAGAAACCCATCTTTGCTTATGAGCCAACAAAGATGAGTGTCAAATGCAAGCCTTAGAGCAAAGAATAACAATAGGATAGATTTGACATGTGCTAACTTATTAGGGAAGTGTTTCTGTACTAATGAACACTGTTGATCCCCTACCTGAGATGAGTGTGTGTCACATTTCAGCACTGCAGGGTATGAAGGAAACCTAGTCCTTATCAAACCTTAGGAGCTTCTGCTGTATTTGGAGAAGAAGCATGTAAGAGTAACAGAGCCTCTACTCTGTGCTTGTGAGGAAGACTATACAGAGTGCAGTGTGCTCTTCAGGCTTCTTGGCAGCATTGATCCCCACCACCACCTTCAGCACAGCCATGGCTGTATAGGGCGCTGAGTATCCTGGCCCAGACCTGTGAGCCAGTGATAAGGCTAATAGGCTGAGTCTTCCAGGTATGGCGAACCAAACTTGGATTTTTCCATATCTCTTGAGTTAACCTCTGGCTCTTCAAACTAAGAACAATATTAATTTGCACCAAATTGTATGTATTACTACATTTTATGTTTTGATTATTAGATCCCAGGCACCCTCTGGAGGAGGGATGAGGGTCTTTTCTCCTTTTATAATGTGAACTTCCCAAGGATGGTGCTGTTTCACTCCCTGGAAAGTTCTCTACCTCCGATTCCTTCATCCTTCAAAATCCTGGTGCAGAATTTAGCAAGGGCTGCAGGCTGTGACCCTCCATGGCCAGTTTTGCCTAGATGAGGCATATGTGGGTGTGCATGGAAAGCAGCTTAGGGTTCCAGAGGCCCTGGCCTGTTAGTGGGTACCCTTGCCTTGAGGACCTCCAGGTACTTGTCCCATAGCTCCTGCCCACTTTTGTTCTCTTAAGATGCCTGCTCTAAGGGATTTTTCAGCTTCCCTCTGCCCAAACTCTCTGGTGGCCCATCACAAAGGCCCCTTTCCCCAAAGAAGCTCTACAGCTGCAAGTGTTGGATAACTTGGTTCTACCAGAATTCCTTTCCGTGGGATCATCCCTGTTCATGACCCGCTTCTGACCTCAGGTAGCTCTGTGGATTTACTCCATCAGACCTTTTGTTCTGTCTTCTGTCCTCTTTGATTCCTTTGTGGATTCAATGTAGAATTCTTCCCTTTATCTCTGGCAGCCCTTTGTGTGTCCTTTAGCCAACTCTTTTAGGTCATAGGATCCTGAGTGGAGCGCTGCTAAACACTTAGGGGGCATTTCTGGGTGGACAAAAGCTCAGAAACGATTCTCAAGGCCCATGGGCCTGTGATTGGTGAGGCCTCAAAGGTGTGTTTGGGACCTAGAGAGTTGTAACATGAGAGTTAGTGAGGAGACTGCAAGAAGGGGCCTGGGCGAAGGAACTGAACTGTGTTCCATCTATACACACCTGTGTGCCTTCAGGTTCACTTCAGGAATGAGGGCCATTTTCTAAATGTCTCCTAATTTCTCACAGGTCTTTGCCTCAGTGTCACCAAGTTTGGCAGACCTCTGCATTCCAGCAGTTGTTGGAAGCAGCATATTGAGTAATCTGGTGTCGGGACTGGCGGCCTCTGATGAGAAAGGCCCTGGATGGAAGGGAAATAGGAGAAAAGGACCCAGGGGTCAGCTGATATCCAGACTATTTTCCCATTCCTACAAAAATATAAGTAGACTTAACTACTAAAAGTAACTAAAAGCATAAGAACTAACTCAAGAAGTTAAAAACAGCTGCCTCCTCCCCTCTGGTCTCATTTTGCTAAGCAATATGTGTCCTTTATCTTTCTAGGGGAAATGATACTGTGTAGTATTGAAAAGCATGGGTTTTAGAGTGTATTTTCAATTCGTGTATCTAGCTTTGCTCCTTACCAGCTGGGTTTGATCTTGGTTAATTTACTTCACTTCTCTGAGCCTCTGTTTCCTTAACTATAATGATGTGGGGGCAGGGGCAGGGAATTTTGAAAATATCTACCTCAGGGTTGTTGGATTAACTGAAATGATGTCTGTAAAGCTTTAGCACAGTGCCTGGCAAGCACTTAATAAATGGCTGTGGTGGTGATGGTGGTGGTTATATTTATTATGTGACTCGTTCAGAAGCTTGGGTTCAGTGATTCCTCCACTCAAGAAAAATTCAGGGAAGGAAAGAAGAAATACTCTCAAGGAACTTGTATTGAGTTGGGGCAGACACAAGTCTTGGTATCTAAACCTATCCCAGAAACGTTGCTGACACCTTGCCTGCCAGGTCAGCCAGACTTAGCTGCACACAGTAGCTTGGGCCTTGGTGAGGAACCGCTGGGTTGAGCATCTTCACTGACAGATTGTATGAGTTGAGTGGTCCTCGTTGCTACCTGAAGAGACTGCTCTTCCCTTGCAGGGACGTACTATGCTCAGTTCCAGAGCAGGACACGATTATGAGCATCTGTTCTTGCTCATGTGACTAACCTCAGTGACTCACAAGAACCCTGTCACTGCTGCCACATTAACATTCCTTTGGAAGAAAAATACGACAACTAAGCCACCTTGGTTCATTTGTATGCTCTTCAGTGTGTTTTAACTTTCAAGTATGTTAAGATTACTTAGGACTGAGGGTAGTGGTGCACACCTTTAGTCCCAACATTTGGGAGGCTGACTTAGGAGGAGCTCCATGAGTTGGAGGCCAGCCTGCTTCAAAAAACTTGTCTAGGATAGAGGGGCACTAAAATACATGTGAGTATTAATAGAGTGATTTTATCACAACTGACTAGTCCCTCCTCTCACATGCTCTTAGTTCAGTGGGGTAGTTAAGGATACACAGAAGAGAAACCGCTTGGATGCTGTGGTAAGGTAGGTTTGCAGGAAGTGATGCAATCTGAAAGATACCAATGATTGGGGAAAAAATGTTTCTGTGGGATTCTCTTTTGCTTGATCAAAGACTTACTGTTGCTATTTTAAGGAGTTTAGTTTGAGTCTCTCCTGGGAAAGCGCCAGATGATAGAACCTCCAAAGAAGAAAACACTGAGAACCTGGAAGATAGTGCAGTGGCTAGAGGCACTTGCTTACAAAGCCTGTTGTTCTGGGTTCAGTTTTTCAGCATCTATGTAAAGCCAGATGCAAAAAGTGGCACAAGCATCTGGTGTTCATTTTCAGAGGCAGGAGACCTTGGCCCGCGTATGCACACACATGCAGATAAATAAAAATATTTTTAAAAGACAGAAACACTTTGGTTACAGCAATCTACAAAAATGACCCACATCTGTTTGAGTACAGACAGCTCTTCCACTGTCCTTATGTGTATTCTGGCCTGTGAACCAGACCCTGTTCAGAAAAGTGGTATTATGTGATGATTTTAGCCTGAGATATTCAGTGTGGTCAGCTGGGATTCTCAGTACCTTCCTCAAAGGTTTCCCACTGTTCTCTCAAGTTCTGCCCCCGCCCCCACCAGCCACTTCCCTTCTCCATTGAGCCAAGCCTCTGCATTTCCTCTCCATAGCCGCTCATGGTCTGGCACTAACCCCATGGGAGAGAATGTGTGCCAAGCCTTCCTGGGCTGCAGGCCACTCAGTCACCTTGCAGTCACCTCTAGATAATTCTGGCGTTGGGCCTTGGCTGCCTTCTCTTTCACGCTAGCCAATTTACTGGTTTGTTTGCTTAAGACTTGGTCATTAAGGTCAGTCCTGTCTTTCAAGGAAGCCAGACTTTTATTCCGTTTTGAGTGTATATTGTATAGTGCAGTATAGGGGAGTGATTGAGAAGGCTTTCCATACTTAGTGGATCATTCCACATGACCTTGGGCAAATCCTAAACTGCCTGAAACTTGGCTGCTTCATAATTACCTATCTTGTAAGAGTTACATGAAACAATTTAGGTACAGAAAAGTTTACCATACAGGTGATGACAATAGTTAAGCCTTCCTTCTTAGCTTCCAGAATCCCCAGTCTCTTACCCAAAGTCTACCTCTTCACCCCATTAGCTTTCTCACTAAGCTCTAATCTTGGCACATCTAGTTTTTTGTTCCTGAGCAGGGTGCAGGTACCACTGTGGCTCATGGTACCAGAGTCCCTTCCTCCTCAGCAACTCTGATTCCTGTCACCACTGCTATCACTGGAGAATGGTCTTAAATAGTTGATTATATACAATATTTAAAATAACAGAAGCAGAAAGGACATCAGACTTTCCTCTTTCCCCCCTCCACCCACCCTCAGTAATCATTTCCTAAAGCATAATAGGTGAGTATTCACTGGTGACAGCATTCGAGAGGACTGGTAGGAGAGGGGCACTGAGGTGTGTGTAGGGATGCAGAGGCAGAACAAATTAGAGAACGTTGCCTCTGCATGTTCTACAAGTTTCACTTGTGACCAAGTTTAAAATGAGCATTGTTTTCAGAAGCATTCGTATGATGTACGGACAGAATGGATGATTTTAGGTAAGTTAACATCTCTGGGCCTCTGTTACTTTCCTTGTGAGGGTGTGAAGACATAGGTAGCTTGCAACATTATGAGGGTTTGTGAGACTGCTCAACCCCCCAGCACAGCATTCAGGAAGTACATTTATTATGAAATGGCACATTTTTTTGTTAGTGCATGGAGAGAAACTGCTAACAGGGTTTTTCTGACCCTACTTTGGCTCCAGATGGGTTTCTCAAAGTGGAATCACAGAAGAGAGGTGATTGGAAGAGCAAAATGGAAAAGATACAGTGGTGGAAGGGACGAATTCCATCGAGGCAGGGCTGGGGTCAAAGATGGTTCTGCTAGGGCAAGCTCTTGAACAGGAACAGAGACCTAGGCTTTGGGCTGCCATCTTCTCCCCAGATCAAAGGAAGTGGCACTGCAGGAGGGTATGTATGCAGGACACAGCTGCTGAGTGGGAAGAACAGGAAGTTCAGGGGCAGTGAACCTCAGTATACCATATAGATGTGTGTCACATGGCTGAGTGACTGACTGCTAAGTCTTGCTATGCCTCAGTCCCCTCATCTTCCAAGTTGTAATACTGCTGCTACCTTCCTTCTGTGATTGGCGGGACAATGTATTCGAAAGTGTTATGTAAACTGAATACTATAAATGTCAGTTACTGAGTTGTGGGAGGAGGGAGTTAGGAAAGCACTTTTTTTTTTTAACAGAGAGGTGAGCCATAGAAGTTTAGAAATTTCCAGATTACAGTTTATTATGGTCTTAGTCAGAAATCAGTAAAGCAACATTTCCATCAAAACACTGTCACTTTGCCATATTTGACAGCAGGAATTTTGATTAAGGAAGGAAAAGCACTGACCAAGAGTGTTTCACAGTTACATGGACAAGGTTTGAGTCTTGGTTTCACCTTGTCCTGACATCAAGACTGCCAAATTAGCATCTATTTTGTCTGAATATCTTAACAGTCCCCTTTATGACTAGTGATTGGGGACAAGGCAGCCCAAGTGAAATAACCTGGGTCCTAGGGCCCACTTAAGGCTCAATGGATGTTAGTTTCCTGTCTTCCATTTCTTTTCCTCTGGAGGCATCCAGTTTGCCCATCATAAAAGAGGGAGTATTTAGTTGCCCAGTCGTAGTAGAAACAATACCATGCTTCCCTTTTCCTGATGTGAGATCTGTGATTCCAAGAGAGTATGAGTGGAGAATAATCATGGGGAGGGGCAGACTCTAGTAGACGTAGGCTTCTCTGATCCTCTAGCTTGCATGAAGATAGGGCTGAAGGAATAAGGGTGAAAGATGGAATCTTAGGACAGTGGGTGCCAGCCAGCCTGTGCTGGAAGGAAAAGCCAAGTGAATAAACAATGAACTATGGATGAGGAGACCAGACCATCAGCAGAATCCTAGGAATTGTGATCACAGATCAAGGTTAGGAAAGAAATCCTGTATGTACTCAGGTTACATGTGAAAATGTCCACCTAGAAAGGAAGAAAAGGAAAGCAGGCATCATTAAAGTGGGAAGACATTTTATTCTCAGAGCCAAGAAAATGCACTACCCAGTCAAGATTTATGACAGCTGCCCAAGTCAGATTCTAGACCTAAATATGAAAGTGGAGGTAAGTGTTGAGGAGCAGAATGTGGGCTGACTGACCACCGTGATCTATAATGTAAATCCTGTGTAGGCTTTACAAGGCCACAAATAGGGTGTGCTCCTGTTTGGTCAGTGATCCAGCCATTGGCTGTTTTGCAACCTTAGCCACCCTGAAACAGTAACCCAAAATTGATGGGCATGGCCTCAATTGCTTCTTTGGTAAATGAGCCTCTTTTAATGATAGAAGCCTTAGAACAAAGTGTAGACATGTCTAAGAGCAGCAAACCCACACCTTTACATCTATTGCAGGTCTTCTTTTTTTTTTTTATTTTATTTGTCTTCATGGAGATGGTCTCATAATTAAGCCCAGGCATGCCTTGAATTTCTAGTTATCCTGAATCTCTACCTCCTGAGTGCTGGGATTCTAGGCTCCCACCACCAACCACCACACCCCACTGTTTTGCAATTTGTGTTTTAAGTCCTGGACATGTGGAAGACAGTTTGTTAGAGTAACAGGTTTGCTTTGTAGTGCCAACTTTAAAAAAATGTTGAATAGGTTGATTTTTAAGTGAAATTTCATTTTCTGTATAGCTTGACTGATTTAGATTGAAATTTGCCATATTTACAAATTTATTGGGAATAATTTAAATACAAGTTTGTTTTAGTCAGATAAAGTACATAAAGCTGAGCATGGTAGCATATGCCTATAATTCCAGCTTTCAGGGGGAGACAGGAGGATCATGACAACTTTGAGGCCATCCTGGATTACATAACAAGACCCTGTAAAAATGCCATTTATTTTTCTACAGGGGGTTATATGTAATTTAGGTCTTTTGTTTTATAAGCAATTAAATTAGATTTTATAAACAAAATTAGATTTGTAAGCTGACCTTAAAAACTCAGGAAAGAACTAGTACTTTGAAAAATTGAATGCTTTTAAAGTCAAAATGATTTCTGAGTAATTTTCTATAGAACAGAAATGTCCTCATGGGCATCAACCTACAATGGGCTGGAGAGATGGCTCAGTGGTTAAAGGCACTTGCTTGCAAGGCCTGACAACTCAGGTTTGATTCTCCAGTACCCACATAAAGCCAGATGCACATGGTGGTGCATGTGTCTGGAGTTTATTTGCAGTGGCAGGAGGCCCTGGCACACCCATACTCTTTTATGCTCACTCTCTTAAATAAACAAATAATAAAGAAATAATAAAAGCAAAAAAGCGCACAGAGATTTCAGCCCAAGTCACTTAACCCCTTGCAAGTACCAAGCACCAGGCAGCAGTTAAAAGATGACCACCACTGACCCAGTTGGAGCCATAGACATGTTTTTGTTTGGTCAATAGCTGTTTCTGAAAGCTTTTTTTAAAATTAATTGACAGTATTAACAATCAAAACTTCCCATTTAGAGATTTCTGTCTTTGGAAAATCAGATATAACAGTGAATCACATTTCCCAGGTGTGAGGCTCCAGGGTGGAGCTAAATAGCAAATGCCCCTTGTGTTTTTGTTCCTTTAGCTGATTGGTCTCCATTCCTCATTACCCCACCTTGTTGTTCTCATCTATGTGACCTGTGTAGCTCATATCAACATTTGAATATATGACCTCTGAACTTGTTCTCTGGAGTTCCTACCAACTGATGCTGTGTAGCCTCAGGAAAAGTATAGGTCCTGCACTCCTTTCTGATTTCTTATCCTCAGCTAAGGTATCTTCTCACCTGACCTGGTTCCAGAGCTGCTGGAAATATGTGGGGGAAGGTACCAGGCTTGGGTTCCTCACTGCTGCTTCTGGTTGTAACCAGATTGCCTATACCTGAACCTCATCTCAGTTCCTGTGAATTTCTTATCTGCTGAGTTTGACCACAGTCTGACTTTGGTCTGGCAGCACCTGATCTTTTTTGGCTTGATTGTGAATTTCATGCCTCTATCTCCACCCTTCCTGTCCACTGCCTAGTTTAGAAGCCAGACTACTGAAGGTTTAGGAAACAGAAGTAAGCTTGGAAGTGTTTGGATTCTCAAGAGAAGGTAGAGGCAGAAGCCAACCACAGTGTAAGGGACAGCTGGTAGAAGACTCCTTAGTTTTTAGGCAAGAGAGGCCTGTACAATTGTCAATAGAGTCTGCAGGAAAGATAACTTGAAGTCTCAGGAGGAGCAAGCTGATAGAATATGACATAGCTAGCCGAAAGACAACCCAGGGAGATCCCGAACCTAGCAACATTACCTCAAGTCATTCAGGGACACTATGGCAGTCTAACCCTTAAGCTTATGAATGGACAAATGCTGCTGGAGGTCTGAAGGGCAGAGAGAAGGCAGGTGTGATGCTGGGGTCTGCCCCTGGGACAAGAAAAATCTCCAGCAAAACAACTGACAGATCCACTAGTGATATCTGTAGGTAAGGCAGGCACATCTGAATCAAATGGCCATGAAGCTTGGTGGAGAGCCAGAACCAGTGAGAGTTGATGAATGGATCCATGTCAGTCTAGACTAGAGGGAAATCTCCAGTAGTCTGCCTTGGGGCTTGGTCTGGGCCGATGTCCTGTCTGACATTTTTATTGACAACTGACCTCGCAGTAGACTCATCAAGTTTGCAGGTGATAGAGCTAGGAGGGGCAGTTAATACTTTGCATGAAAGACTTGGGATTCAAAATGATTTCAACAGACTGGAACACTGGGCTGGAACCAACAAGATTAAATTTAACAGGGATAAATATAGAGTCCTGCACTTAGGTTAAAACAAAATCAATGCCACAAGTGCTGTGGGGGGGGGCATCTTGTCAGCAGTTCATGGAGAGAAGGGGGGGTTAGTTGGCTGTGTGATGTGATTGCTAACACCCTCCTAGTCCTATATTGCATTAACTAGAACAGCAGCTAGATCCAGGGAGGTGTTCACTCCAGTTTACTGAAACGGTCAGGCCACTTCTGGAATTCAAGGTTCAATTTTTTGTTTATTCGTTTGATTTTTAAAGGTCAGTGACAAACGAGAGCATACGGTTGGTGGGCAGTCAACAGGGCAGTGGGTGTGCATACTGTCATAAATTTTCCAGCAGTTCTGGGGAGTTGAGATTTTTGAAATGAAGGACAAGTCAATAACCTGACTCCCAAGAGGCCTTCATTTTTTGAAGCAGCACTTTTCTGGGATTTAGGGGAAATCTGTGGGTATACGTTGTTGGTTGGCCTGTGACTCTCATACCTGGCCTTCTTGGGATTAGAATTAGGAGACAGAAGGGGGTCAGTCTGAGGGTGAGGAAGTGGGGCAAAAAGGAACCCAGCATTCAGACCTCAAGCACCATGTTTTCCCTCGCCCTCCCCTGGGATGAGCGTGCCTTCTGCGTCCACAGCGTGGCGCAAGCGCTCCACGCAGGAATCCTAATCCAACAGAGGCCCTCAGATGTGCTCCCAGCTCTTCCCACTGCGGGGAGCCCGAGGGCCCGCTCGCTAGATCCGGGGCTTCTGTGCGTCAAGACAACAGTGTGGAGATCTCTCTCCTCTGTGGCCCAAGCAATCATGGGCTCTGGTGTGGCCCTCTTGGGGCCACAATCCTGTTCCGGCCTCTTGTCTGCCTGGGCCACCCCTGTCCCCGTGACCAAAGCTCCACAGGTCATGGAAGTCTTGATCCCCGCTATTGACTGGACACGTGGCTGTCACTAGCATGCTGTGGGTTCTTTGATTATCGGAAGTGAAGGCCGGCTTAGGTCTTACCAGAGGAGCAGGTTGAAGGTGCAGATTTCTAACTCTCCTTGAATCTTGCAGTAGCCTGAGTGGTGCAGAGTTTCCAAGTTGATTCTGAGGTCTATGGTTCTCTGTGACCACTTTTGACAAGCTAATCTCCACTAGTTTTCGTCCTCAGAGCCTAGCCTGGGCACCATGTGGCCATCATGGGACTCTGGACTCATGGGAGCACAGAGGCTTGTGGGGTGGGAGAGGGAGTCTGGAGGTGGGAGCACTGGAGAGTAGAAGGACCATGGAGGAGGTTGGGTATTGCACCTAGTGTGGGCAGTGCTAGTGTTGAATGTAATGTGTTGTTGAAGAAACTGGTCTGAGTGGACTGGGTGGGAAGCAAAAGAGAGGAACTGGAAGTGGTGAGCACATTAGAGTTTTCTTGGAGGAATGAATGAAGGGTTATTATATCCTGATGGGGGCAAGAGAGCTGAAAAGGGGAGTGCCATGCTCAGTGAAGCCCCACGGGGGCAGCCATTCCTTGTGATTTGTGCTGGGGCACTGAGCCCAGGGAGACTGGCTGGTCACTTTCTGGACTCCGAGGGACAGGATGCTCCTTAAGAGCTACTGAGGGAACTTTGCTGGTCACTGAAGAGTGTAAGTGAAGCTGAAGTATGTGTGTACACGAACGCTGGCTTATGTGAGAACATTTTCAAAAGTTGTTTCCTGGCTTTCCTGATGGACTCCAGGGAGGGAGTTGGTTTCCAGGACACTCAGTTTTTTGTAGGGCTCACCCCCTTCCAGGGTGGGGGGAGACTCCTGTTAGCAGTTTCAAATACATGGCTGTATGCTAACTGAAGATACCTCCAAGAAACTGAAGATCTTCCCACTGGAAAGAATCCCAAATTCCTAGTCATAAACGTGGAGCTGGAAGAAGACTTGTATACCCTCGGATACAATCCCTCCGCTTACTCTTGTGGAACAGGAATGCACAACCTTGTAAGCCTCTGAGGAGGAAGACACAGTAGTAATGTCATGAGGTTCTGCCCGAAGGTCAGGTGGGCAAAGAGCCCTGCAAGAGAAGGCTCCTACAAGAGGGCATCCAGACACACAGGATTTATTCTTAAGGATCTTTCTCTAGGTATGACTTCAGGTAAAAAAATAAAACACAATATTGAAATAGGATGATGTGTCGTGTACTACAATGAAGCAAAGCAACAGAAGCCTGGATTTACCTAGGGATGTGGAGGACAGCAAAGACACTCGCCTGATTAAGTGGTCATGGGCCACTCTAGAGGCAGAGTGAGGAAAAAGGGCCCAGGGGGAGGGGGCTGCAGGAGGAGATAGGGGGCTGGGGCCAGAGGAAGGAAACTCAGGATGGGCTCAACTTAGGATATCAAGCACCCAAGGAGAAGTAGAGGTGTCAGGGTAGTAGAATGTGAATATGTCTAAGAAGCATTTCCTAGGTAAGTAGAAGTAGAACCAACCGTGAGAGTTGCAGGCCATGATGGGCAGAAGGCATAACATACATCAGTGGTAGAGCACTTGCCTGGTATATCCAATGCCCTGGCACCCACTACCACTTAAAAAGAGTAGAGGCTACTGAGACTGAGGAAAGGAGTCAGGAGATTGACACCAGGGTCAACTGTAAAGAGGAATTTGGACACAGGACATATGAAGAATCAGCAAAGGTCCTTAGAATTGGTGATTAAGAGGTCCACCAAGGGGCTAGAGATGTAGCTCAATACCCACATAAATACAGAGAAAGAGTGACCCATGCATCTGTAATCCCAAGACATCTGGGATGATGGGAGGGAGAGCCAGGAGAATCTGGAAGCTAGACTGGTTCACACAGCAGCAAAACAATGAGAAGACCCTGTCTCAAGGAAAGAAGAGAACAAACACCCTGTGTTCTCAGACTTGCACATGTGTGCACTCATAAATAATATTTTAAAATAAAGAAGTCAGGTAGGCATTAGAGAGCTGATGGAGATAAAATGAGGACAGCAGGTATAGACCAAGTGCTTGTGACAGGCTGGTGTTTCTGAAAAGCATGACAAAGTTTTCTTAGCCAGCAGGAGATAGGGAGTGGCCCTTGAAGAGGGTACCAGTGGGCGTCTATGCTTAGAGAAAGGGCTGTTGGAGGAGAAGGGAACAGGATGAGGGACTAGAAAACATCAATGCTGAGACATGAGAAAGAAGGGGTCAAATCATGGGGCTCAAATTGGACTCGGGTTTTGTTCTCAAATAGTCAAGGCTGAGGTCAGTTTCTTCAAGTCAGTGACAAGAGTAATACAGAGTTGTGTGGGATTTGGGAGTGGAGGAGCAATCTAGATGTCGCTGGAGTACTGTGGGGTGGCAGAGAGGTCTTACCTCATATTGAGCAAGGAGCCTCATGGGGCTTGGGGAAGAGAGTAGTGTGGATGGCCATACAGCTCAGCAGGGCCAAGAGCCTGGACCCTGGAGTCAAAGGTCTATGTTCAAATATGAGCTCATGACCATTATGACTGGTCTTTTAAGTATTTGTGGCAGGCTCTGGATGAAGAGAGAAACAGGAGGAGGTACAGTTAGGAGCACCTGCTTTGTGCCAAAGGACTTTTCAGTATTAGCTAATTAAAAAAAATATTTCTTATTCTTTTTTAAAAATATTTATTCATTTTCAAGCAGAGAGAGAGAGAGAGAGGGAGAGAGAGAGAGAGAGAGAGAGAGAGAGAGAGAGAGAGAGAGAGAGAGAGAGAGCGCAAGAGCACCAGGGCCACCAGCTTGTGGGTCTGGCTTATGTGGGTCCTGAGGAATTGAACTCGGGCCTTAGGCACTGGAGGCAAGTGCCTTGACCACTGAACCATCTCTCCAGCTCGGTATTAACTAATTCTTAAAAAAAACACTCATGAATAGGATGCTATTTTAAAAAACATATTTTTATTTATTTATTTTCGAGAAGAGATAGAGAAATAAATAATTGGCACACCAGGGTCTCCAGCCACTGTGAGTGAACTCCAGATGCATGGGCCACTCTGGGCATCTGACTTTATGTGGGTACTAGGGAATTGAACCTGGGTCATTAGGCTTTTCAGGCAAGCCCCTTAACTGCTAAGCCATCTCTCCAGTCCCCAGGTGCTATTTTTTTTTTTTACCCAGTATACAAATGAAGAAAGTAAGGTTCAGAAATGGGAAGTAGCTTGGTCAAGATCACACAAAAAGGTTTTTCTCCAACTCCCAAGACTATCTTTGCGCTATGCCTTTTTTATCAGCTACCTACTAGGGTCTTGGACTGGCTCCTTCAATTTCTTCATCTGAAAGTGGATGATAGAAGTACCATCTCCTACTCAAGGGAATGCCTCTGTTGTCTCATCGTTGTGACTCCTTACCCCTTCTGGCCAGAAACTCAGGACCTAAGACAGAATGATAACTAAGAGAGGTTCACAATGGAAAGAAAGAGTATACCCTAGTGGTTATCACCTAGGGACTTTCTTGTCACAGTGCCAGGAGGAGCTTAAGGTGTTAGTGGCCAATTGTTCCCATGTTGAGATGAGCATGACAAACAGCTGGAAAGCTGTTGGGATTTAACTCCCTGACTAGAGCAGCTGTGAGCAAGTATCTGCGTCTGAATGTGCAGGGGGTCAGCAAGGGGCTGGGAAGAATGGCGTCCAGCTGGAGGCAGGCAGGCTCAATCCAGGAAGGCCCGGCCACTGCCACTGAGCCCAAGTGGAGTCAGGATCCTAGGTGAGGGTACTCACGTAGCCAGGGGGAAAGGGCCAGGTTAGAAAGGTGACCTGGGATCCATCTGGGGAGTAGAAGCAAACCCTGGCCACGATGGTACATGGGTTGGTCTGTGGTTTCAGTTGGAGTGTGCTGAGAAACAGTGGAGGACATTTGAAGATGTCCAGCGTGAGGATGAATAAACAGAAAGGGAACTGGGTAGGATCTATCAGGTGTGAGGGAGTAAGGTGGTGGATTCTGGGATACATGAGCTAGTCTAGGAATCAAGGTGATCACAATGAATTTAAGGTATGATGGGGACTCTGGAGGTTGGGGGGGTGTCCAGTGAGGAACTGGAGCTGCCGATTGGAAGCCAGGACTGAAGTACTGATTTGGGAGTCATCAATCCACATTCATTGAGTACCTTGATGCTCAATACACATGAAATAATGCCCCTCTGAGGGCCTTTCCTATGGGGTTGCTAGTGGAATTTGAAGTCCTGCTTGGATATCAATGAGTTCATTGAGAGAAGGAGTGTGGAGGGGGAAGCGCTGCAAACCTTCACACTAAGCCTGGGGCCCATCCCACCTGCAGAGGTTAGAGAAGGGCTGCTGGGAGAGCTAGCCAGAGGGCTGGGGGACCAGGAGAGGCCATGACCATCCCCAGCCCAGTTATTGCAGGAAAGGGGTCTGGGAACTGACTGCTACCAGGCCCAGTGACCTGGGAGCACAGAAGTGTGGAAGCTAGAAACAGTGGAACCAGAGCCAATGAGGGAAGGTGGCTGGAAAATGTTGGTGAGCAGGAGGAAGCCATAGCAGGAGCAGGTGTGCAAGAGGTCAGTGCTGAGGCTGGTAGGGAAGAGAGCAAAGGGGGCTCACAGGGACCCTTCCCTGGTTCCTGACCATCCCCCCACAAGAATACTTACCCCCTAGCTTAAAGCTACTTTCCTCCTGTCTCAAGAAAAGCAGCCCGTGTCCTGCAGCCTTCTTCATTTATCTGGCTTTCCTCTCCAAACTTGAGGATCCCTGACCACTTCCTTCTTTTCCCAGGATAAAGTTCAGCTCCCTAGGAGGCCTTGATATTAAGAGTGTGCCCCTTTGTCTTCAGTGTGTGTGTGGGCTTTTCAGTCTGCAGGGGGAACTGCCCCCATCCTACCCTCACCCTGGCCCCTGCCCCTATCACCTGCCACTCCTTTTCAGGCTCACTGGCCTTTTTGGCTATTGCTTTGATCACAGGCCCTTCTGGGAAGTGGTGCCCTGCCTCCCTCCCCTATCAGGCCTCCGGTCTCTTTGAGTCTGTCACCAGAACTAGGGAATCTGCATGAGATGTTGAAAACTCCTCTCCTAGAATTCCTCCCCAATTGGGCTCATTCAGTGCTCATTGCTCCTTTCCTCTCTTGAGTCTGCAGATGGGGGGTCCACTTAGATAACTTTGCAGATAAAAGGCAGCCCGTGTGTGTTGGCGGCACTCTTGCTTCTTACTCCATTGCAATATTCCAGAAAGGAATTAGAGATCACCTAGTCTGCAGGTTTCAAAAGATATTTTTAACCTAAGAACCTTCTGACCTAAGAACGTAGACACACACATAAGAGAAGGCCTGAGCCTGGTAGTACATTTCTGTAATCCCAGCACTTGGCAGGTGGAAGCAGAAGGATTAGAAATTCAAGGTCATACTCAGCTACATGGCTACATAGCAAATTCAAGGCCAGTCTAGGCTACATGAGACCCTGTCTCCAAAAAGTGAAAAGCAGGGGTTTGGAGAGATGGCTCATTCAGTAAAGTGCTTGCCTTTCATGCACAAGGATCTGAGTTCAGATCACCCACATAAAGGCTGGGTGTGGTAGTGTATGCTTGTAATCCCCCCATTGGGGAGGTGGAGATGGGATCCTGAGGCTTGCTGGCACCCCCATTATCCTCCTCCCTGTCCCCAACCCACTGGGGCCCTCCTCAGTGGGATTGCTGGACCAGTCCGTAGGATAGAGGGTTATGAATTGTACATGAAGTAGCCAGATTTTTCTTTGTGTGCTGTTGAGGGGGGCAATGTCTCTGGATATTCTCCCCCACCATGGCTCTTATAGTCTTTCTGCCCCCTCTTCCACAAAGTTCTCTGAGTCATGGTGGGTGAGTTTTAAGTTGAGATTTTAAGAGTCTCTGGATTTCTCCTTTGGACTGTGTTGGGTATCCTTGGTGTCTGTCTCCATTACTCTTTAATAGGTTATCTTACTTGCTGTGGAGGTAGGTCTCTTACTCCTCTCACCACTTCCTCAAAGGTTTCAGTGGGGCTCGATAAGATAAATTAGGGGTGGTTCATTTCCTGCCTGGGTGTGTCAGCCATCATCCCATATCCTGTTTGTGGAATTGGGTTGTCCACAGTTCTCGCTGCCTTCTGTAAAATACAAACAGAATCTCCCATGGAGAGTGAGATCATTATGGGTTAAATGAGATAAACATTGTTGGTTTAGCAAGATTCTTATGAGTGTAGCCTACTTGTAGATCTCTGGTAAGTGGGAGTTTCCCCTTGGAGCCTGGGTTCTTGGTCTCCATAAGAGTTTGCCATGGATCCCAGTTCCAGTTAAGGGTTCCTTGTCACCAAGTGAATCTCTTAGCCAATCAGCAAGCCGTTGATTACCCACCTAGGTTAAGCACCACTATTGCACAGATGAGCACTTCTTGGCTTGCTGGTCTTTGCCATAGAGCGGTGTCCTCAGCGTTCTCATAACATTGGTGGGTGTTGTATGTCAGTGACCTCTGCATTCTGTGAATATCATTGGCCAGTTTCCCCTGGTAGCACATGTAACACCTTCCAGCACTATGCAGGCTACCATCTGGAAGCTGGTTACCATTCTAAATCCAGCAGGGACTTTCGATATAGTGTGAGGACAATCTGTGGTCTTCAGCAATAGAATCTTAACTTTTGCCTAGAGCAGGGTATTTTATTTTATTTTAGTTTAGTTTTGGTTTTTCCAGGAAGGGTCTTGCTCTAGCCCAAGCTGACTTGGAACTTTCTATGCAGTCTCAGGGTGGCTGCAAACTCCCATCAATCCTCCTACCTCTGCCTCCTGAGCACTAGGATTTAAAGCATGAGCCACCATGCCTGGCCTGAGCTCTAGGTTTAATGAAATGTGGAGAGCAATTGAGGAAAACAAGTGAGTTTACCTCTGGCCTCCATGTGCATATGCACATGTGTGCACGAACACCCCACACACGTGCCCACACACCATAACAAGTAATAGTAGCAGCTTGCATATGTATGCAAGCACACCCCACATGTGCCCACACACCATACTAGTAATAGTAGCAGCTTGCACATGTGCGCATGTACACCCCCACACACATTTCCACGCCATAACAAGTAATAGTAGCATCTTGTCCTTCTTGCCCCCTCCCTTGCCCATAGAGCTCTGGATCTCCCCTAGGCTCCGCAGAGCACAGGCCAGGAACCAGGCCCAGGGAGGGGAAGGAGCTTGCTCAAGGTCACACAGCAAGAGCACTCCCTCTAGTGTTCTTTTATTGCTTGGTGTGTGTCTGTCATTTGTTCACACAGCAGATATTTGTTGAGCACCTACTGTGTGCCAGGTAGACAGTGCACTCTTGTACTAGTTTCCAACCCTGAGAGCCAATGGGAGTAAAGCAGACACTCCAGCCTCTCATAGGGCTTTCAGGCAGGGGTGGGCAACAGAAAGGCTTTAGCAATGTGAGGGATGCTGAGGAAGCTGTGCTGGGAAAGCCTGGTCAGTGGAGGACCTTGCCCAGCTAGGAAGTGGCCCTGAGCTTAAGGCAAACAAAGAGAACAGGAGACGAGAGTAATGCCAGGGGCAGAGGTGGCTCGTGCCATCTCCTGGGGCAGGAGGGAGGGGCAGCTAAGGGAATGACAGAAGGCCCATGTGACTCAAGCTTGGGAGCCTTAGCCAATGGCTGATAAGGGCTGTTGGGGTTTATTTTAGCACTAGATTCATGTTTGAAAACGTGTCTCTAGGGCTCAAGAGATGCTCAGTGGTTAAGGCACTTGCCTGCAAAGCCTGAGGACCTGGGTTCCACTCCCCAGTACCATGTAAAAGCCAAATGCACAAGGTGGCACATGTATCTGGAGTTTGCTTGCAATGGCTAGAGGCCCTGGTACACCCATTCTCCTCTCTCTCTCTTTCTCACATACAAATAAAAAAATTTTAAAGATATCTTTAGCTGCTGCAAAGGGTAATTAAGTGTCCTGTCCCCAACTTTATCCAAGTTAGCCACCTTTATTTCCATTTTATCTTCAATTTTTCTGACTCCAGTCACATGCTACCTGGGGTGTTCTTAGCTGGGCTCGTTCTCATTTTGTGTGTGGTCTATGTATGTTGGCTTGAATCGCATTGTCACTATCATTTCTTCAGGGAATATTAAGTTATGAAGTGCACTATGAAACCAGACCCTGTTCCATCAACTCATGATCAATGGACATCACTGCCAGCCCTGTGTCCTGTGAATGTCAGTGCATTAGGTCATGTTTGTATGACTGTGTTGACTTTGCTCTAGCCACTGCCCCTATGGGACTCCTCTTGGTGTCATGCTGTATGGCTGTCACTGTGGCTATTGTGACAGCATTCATGTGACAGAATCAATGGCGGCCCTGTGTATGTTGTGCTTACTGGGCTCATGTATTTCATGTGTGTGTCGAAGGAGGCCCAGACTCCTGCTCTAAATCCCACCCCGCTCTGTTGAGATCCTTTCCATGGCTCCTGGGGTGATTGATAAGGCGTAGGGCCTCTGCTTGGGGCTGTGGGAGCCTCCCTGCAGGTGACTGGGTGCCCTGGCTGGTCACACAGGGCTAGATTCATACGGAGGGAACTGGGGAGGGAAGGCCAGAGAAGGGGCTGTGGCTGTGGCAGGTTGGGAGGCCCACGAGATGAAAGTGGGCTGGCTGGCAGGTGGCCTCTCCCCTACGCTGTCAGCACTTTTTAATGTCCCCTGGGTTAGAATGTGTGGGAGGAGTGGGGTGAGGGAAGCTGGAGCTCACCTTTCCCAGGCCCCCAGGGAGATGGAGTTCTGGTGGAGAAAGAGGAATGTAGCCTTAGGTATGATAGTGTGGAGGAGCCCCCCTTCGCAGAAGTCACCCTGTCTGGCCTGTCTGGAGGAGGCAGAGAGGCAGGGTGGGGAAGCACCTGGAGAAACTGGAAAGAAGACCAACCTCCACAGGGCTTGGGGCAGAAGGGGGGGCTCCTGTACAAGAATTCAGGTGACTGTGGGTTATTTGAACTTGAATAAAGAAGCGCTCATTCATAAGGATGTGTGAGCAAGACCACATGTATGTTCTGCTCTCTGTGTGTGGGAACTTAAATCTAAAACAGGCTTGAGCCCTGATTTGGCTGCTGCTCTGACAAGCTGTTTGACCCCCTTGAGCTCAGTTGTTTCATCTCGAAAACAAAGATGAAGGCACAGGTTAAATAGGCCAAATGTCTAACTGGAAGCCACTCTAGAAACACCATGATATTGTTGCTTGTTTTTCTGCGGTGCCAGGAGGAACTCAAAGGCCTGGGCATACTTGGCAAGTGCTCTACCACTGAGCTATATTGCTAGTCCCCAGCATTATTGTTAATAATTGCATGTGGTATGTGTTGGGTGACTGTGTGAGGGTGTCTGGGGACCTGAGGGTCTTTGTTAGATAAGTCTCAGGGGAGTGTCTGGGATCTTCTGAATGATTCTGCTGTGAGGGTCCAGGTGTGTAGATGGGCATGTGGTGGCTGTCCTGAAGTATATGAACATATCTGTAGAGAGCCAAGCGTGGTGAGTGTGACCATGAGTGATCTTATTTATTGTCTATGTGAGTTACTGCTAGATTCCTTTGTGTCCCTTGGATACATCTGATTTCCCTGGAGCCTGAGATGAAATGCACACCTCAGAGTGTGTGCTGTTTCTGCAGGGGACTTGTGGGGACGGAGTTGATGTGTCTTTGCGTCTGTCCTATTGATGTGTCTCTGGCTATGAGTCCAATGTGAGTTTGGCTAAATGTGCCTTTGTCTCAGTCATGTGAGTGTGATGGCGGTGTGGTGCCTTGGTATGGATGTGTGTGACTGTGTGTCATTGTGTGTGTGTGTGTGTTCTCGAGTGTGTTTGGTGAGCAGCTCTGCTGCCTTAAGCACCTTTCGAATACATTGGCCACAGCTCATTGAATCCTTTAACAATCTGACTCTGCTCTTCCTTCCCCGGTTTTTCTAATTCAGTTCCTCTTATTACAAAAATAAAAAATAAAGCGCTGCCCCTTTCCAGTGGCTGGCCCTGCGGAGCCCCCGCCTCGGGACCAGCCTCGTTTCACTCCATTTCGGAGAAAACGGGAAGTCGGTAATTTTAAAAAATATTTTCTACTTTATTTGGGATTTAATGTTCTTACAGAATTCTGCTGCCTCCCTCTATTCCCCCACCCACCCACCGCCAACCCGGCATGCAAGAGGTGTAATGGCCCGTTCAGCATATTAGAGGAGCCGGCACGTGCAAGTGTGAGTGTGTGTGTGTGTGTGTGTGTGTGTGTGTGTACACTTGGATAAAAAACACACAGAGATCCATAACAGACAGACATACAAATACACACTAGTTCAACCGAGAACTCAGACACATCCCCAAGCACTCTACCTCAATACAAAAACACCACATAGTGACAAAGATCCAGAGACTCACTCAAGGGGAACAAGTCCAGAATGATCAGGGGACAGACAGGAAGTCAGAGAGCCAGAGACAGGAGAGAGACACACTTACTGGGAGACAGATGAGAAGTAACTGCATGCCTGGAAGGTAGGCAAAGTAGTTCAAAGAATGTGAGGGTGTGTGATTATCTCTGGGCCAAGAGTTGCCCTGTTTTGTACCAGGAAACACAGAATGGTTACTCAAGGTCATGTAAGGAGTCAGGGCTAAATGTGGGAGCAGAAATAAAGAATCCTGGGGGCTGGAGCAATGGCTCAGTGATTAAAAGTCCTGGTTTGCAAAGCCTACTGACCTAGGTTCAACTCCCCAGCCACCAATGTAAAGCCTAACACAAAAAAGTAGTACAAGTAGGACTGAGGAGATGGGTCAGTAGTTAAGGGTATTTGCTTGCAAAGCCTGCCAGTCCATGTTCAAAAACCCAGTATACATGTATCCCCACATGCAAAAAGTGGCTTATGTGTCTGGTGTTTGTTTGCAGCACCAAGAGGCCCTGACGTACTCATACTCACACACACATACACACACACACACACACACACACACACACACACAACTTTGAAACTTTTTTATTGACAATTTCCACACACATGAACAATATGCCATGATCATGGTCCCTCCCACCCTTCTTCCCTTTCACCATTCCAAATCCCCACTCTGCTAAATCACTTCTTTCAAACCAGTCTCTCTTCTATGTTTTAAAAAATATTTTTGTTTATTTATTTGCAAGCAGAGAGAATAGAGAGAAAGAGAGAGAATAAGCATGCCAGGGCCTCCAGCTGCTCCAAAAACTCCAGATGCACATGCCACAGTGCATCTGGCTTTATTTGGGTATTGGGTAATTGAACTCTGGTCATTAGACTTTGCAGGCAAGTGTCTTAACCACTGAGCCATCTCTCCAGCCCTCTCTTCTATATTCATGTCATAATTTTTTTTAAAATATTTTTTAAGTTGTGCAAGTGTTTGGGATTCTATTTACAGGCAAGCACCTTAACTGCTGAGCCATCTCTCTGGCTCTGCATTCCATTTATAGTGGCAAGAAAGACACCCTGGTGCATCCATGTACACATACACATACTCGCGCAAATAAATTTTTTAAAAATTTTAAAAAGAAATAGAGAATTCTATGCCCTGCTTCTGGCACCCCACAGCAGTAAATGCTGTCTCTGTGTGTGGTGTGTGTGTGTGAGACATGCTTTTGAATGGCATTAAAGTGCCATCCATATGTTATGCCCAACAAATGCTTGCAGAGGCTAGCAAAGCCTGGATATGGCTGTGAGTGCATAAGCATATACCTGAAAAAACTGCTTCATATCCACTATTATATATATAAGGTTGTATAAAAACCAGACATGATGATCCAGGTGAAAAGATCACAACTTCAAGGCCAGCCTGGCCTTCATAGAAAGTTCCAGGTCTGGACTGGAGAGATTGTCCAGTGGTTAAGCCACTTGTCTGAGTAGCCTAACATCCCAAGTTCAATTCCCTAGTACCCACATAGAGCCAGATGCACAAAGTGGGGCATGCACCTGGAATCCGTTTACAATGGCTGGAGGCACTGGCGTGCCTATTCTCTCTTCTCTCTCTCTCTTTCTCTCTCTCTCTCCCTCTCTCTATCTATCTCTTCCCCCTCCCTCTCCTTCCAAATAAATAAATAAAATTTAAAAATTTTACACTGGCTCTCTACCCAACCAGACCCTGTCTCAAAAAAAAAAAAAAATTGGGTATGGTGGTATACACCTTTAATCCCAGCTCTTGGGAGGCAGAGGTAGGAGAATCACTGTGTGTTTGAGGCTAGCCTGAGACTACATAGTAAATTCCAGGTTAGCCTGAGCTAGAGCAAGACCCTACCTCAAAACAACAACAAAAAGTGGTAATAATAGGGCTGTATATGTATGGCCATGTGAAGCCATGTCTAGGCATACACTGTAAGGCCTGTGGAGACAGAAATCACACCTGTCCTATTTACCTCTGTATCCACAAAGGGCCTGGCATAGAATAAATACCCAATGAATATTTAAGAATAAATGAAGAGCTTATGAGATGATTCTGATAAAGTACTTGCCATGCAAACATGAGGACCTGAGTTCGGATCCTCAGAACCCAAGTAAAAGCTGGGCACAGCAGTGTGTGCTTGTGATACAAACACTGGGGAGGTGGAGACACATATGCACATGTGTGCACCCACACACATACAAGCACACACATGCAAAAAAAGAGTCAATGAATGCTGTGATGAAACCCATTACTTTGTATGGCTATCCTAAAAAATTACTTTAAATGAATTAAAATAATTTTAATACAGGCCAGAAATAAAATAAATGAATGAGTGAATGAATAATCAGAATTACTGGAGCTCAGTGTGGGAGCTTTAGTTTAGGAGGGACTGGCCACTACTGGTCAAGGTCAGGATCAGCCGAGCTTCAGGACAATCAGAGACGAGGGGAAATGATACATCTGGGCTGGTGATCGATGTTGATCTCATTTCTGCTTGGGCCCTGTGGTCTGTGCTTTGTGTAGGCTAATGAGTATCATGAGTCATTTCAAACTATTCTGTGAGGAAAAGAGGAAACAGGAGCTGTCCATTTGTTAAACATGGTATGGGAAAGGGAGAGAAGGGCACTAGTGGACAGAAGCTCAAGATGGAGAGGCATGCTGACTAAACACCCAAATTGATGAGTAGATTTGTTTTATTTTCAGATAAACCAAAAGACAGAGACACAAGTAGATGTATAGGTAGCACACAGACCGACATGAATAGGCAGGCAAGGAGGCGATCCTGAGGCATGACTGACAGATAGACCAACAGGCAGGCTGACTAATCAATAGACAGACAGATAGATGGACAGATAGGTTGCTCAGAGAAGATGGATATACAGCTTGGTATACAGCTACACATTGGTGGTCTGCTCAAAACCCCTGCCCCATCTTCCACTTTTGTTTGGGGTTTGGAGTCCAAGTGCCTTGATGAAGGTTGAACACTTTCCTTATCACAAAAGTGAACCCTAACTGGATCTATGAAGATTGTGGTGATTTCATTTCCATTGCTGGAGGTTGATTAAGAATGGAGGGCTGCCTCCATGCCTCAGGGAATTTTGCAGAAGAGGGGGCAGAACGATTGTAAGAGCCACGGTGGAGGTAATATCCAGAGACATTGCCCCCTCAAATAAAACCCGACTACTGCTTGTACAACTCATAGCCCTCCATCCTATGGACTGTTCCAGCAATCCCACTGAGGAGGGCCCTCAGTGGGGTGGATTGGGGACAAGGAGGAGGGAAATAGGGGTACTAAAACAAGGCCTGTTCATACAGTATTTCTAAGTATTAACAATAAATTGATAATTTAAAAAATAAATACCTAGGGCTGCAGAGATGGCTTAATTGTTAAGGCCTTTGCCTGCGAAGCAGAAGGACCCGAGTTTGATTCTCCAGTACCCAGTAAAGCCAGACGCACAAGGTGGCACGTGTGTCTGGAGTTCCTTTGCAGGGGCTGGAGGCCCTGGGGTGGCTGTTCTCTCTCTATCTGTCTCTCTCTCTTTCTCTCTCCAAAAAAAATAAAATAGGAAAAATAAAAAATAAATTCCTAACATGTTTAAATCACACAAGAAAGAATGGAGGACTGGGGTGATGACTAGTGGTTAAAGACACTTGCTTGTAACTCCTGATGGTTTGAGTTCGATTCCCCAGTACCCATGGAAAGCCAGAGGCACAAAGTGGGCACATGCATCTGGAGTTTGTTTGCAGCAGCTAGAGGTCCTGGTGTGTCTGTACTCACACTCTCTTTGCTTATTTCTCTCTCTTTCTCTCTCGCTCTGTTTCTCTGTCTATCTGCCTCTCGTATATATTCCCTTGTATTTAAAAAGAATGGAATATTGGGCTGGGGAGATAGTTCAGGATTAAAGTGTTTGCTTTGCAAGTATGAGTACCTGAGTTCAGATCCCCAGAACACATGTAAAAAGCCAGACACTGGGCTGGAGAGATTGCTCAGTGGTTGGGGCACTTGCCTCCAGTGCCTAGGGCCCCAGGTTCGGTTCCCCAGGGCCCACGTGGGCCAGACCCACAGGATGTGGCCCTGGTGCTCGCTTTCCCTCCCTCGCTCTCTCTCTCTCTCTCTCTCTCTCTCTCTCTTTCTCTCTCTTTCTGCTTGAAAATGAATAAATAAAATATTTTTTTAAAAGCCAGACACTATATTCCTAAGGCTAGAAGGAAGATGGAAACAAGAGAATCATCTGGAAGCTCATAGGTCATGTAGTCTGGCATTCACCCTGGTGAACGAGAGACTCTGCCTCAAGCAAGGTAGAAGGTATTGAGCCAACACCCAAAAATTTTCCTCTGAATACCCTCCCACACACACACAGGGGCATATGCATGCTGTAATCACACACATGGACATGTACACGCACATACACATACAATAAAATACAATATAAAATTCTGACTGTTGAAGAATGAGAATGGGTCTATTTATGAGCCTTTTGAGGAAGTTTATCTCTGTCTTTTTAAAAAATATTTTTATTTATTTATTTGCAAGCAGAGAGAGAGAGAAGAGAAAGAGAGAATGGGCACACCAGGGCCTCCAGTGGCTGCAAACAAACTCTAGTTCATGCTCTACTTTGTACATTTGGCTTTAAGTGGGTACTGGGGAATTGAACCTGGGTTTTAAGGCAAGTGCCTTAACTGCTGAGCCATCTCTCCAGCCCTTAACTCTGTCTTTTTTTAATTTTTATTTATTTTTAAATTTTCTCTTTATTAAGCAGAGAGAGAGAGAGAGAGAGAGAGAGAGAGAGAGAGAGAGAGAGAGAGAGAGAACAAGTGAGCACCAGGGCCACCACCTTGTGGGTCTGGCTTACGCGGGTACTGGGGAATTGAACTTGGGGCCTTAGGCACTGGAGGCAAGTGCCTTAACCGCTAAACCGTCTCTCCAGCCCAACTCCGTCTTTAAAAGGGTCAGATGGAAGGGAATTTCTCAGTTGAAGGGAGGGTTTACTTCAGCATGTAGCTCCAGGTTCCAGTCTATCATGGCAGGGAAGGCACAGCAGCAGGAGTTAGGCAGCTGGTCACCTTCAGCACAGTGAGGGAGCAGAGAGCGAGGAATGCTAATGCTCATCCTCTCACTGCTTTTTATACTGTCCAGGGCTCCAGCCTAAGAAATGGTGCCACCACAGTTGATATAAACTACCCGAAAAGTTTATCAAGAAGATAGGCATGACAGGATGGCTCATACCTTTAATCTCAGCACTGGGGAGACAGAGATAGGAGGATCACCATGAGTTTGAGGACAGTTTAGAGATACAGAGTTAAGTTCCAGGTCAGCCTAGGCTGTAGTGAGACCCCACCTCAAAAAATAATCCAAAACAACAACAAAAGATGGGTTTCCCCAACCTCGATTAATCTAAGCATGATAATTTCTCATGGGCCTTCTCAGAGGCTGACCTAACCTCGACTATCCCCACAGCGAGTCTAGGCCCTGTCAAGTTGACACTCATAGAAACTCCTTTCCGATTTTGTACTTTGCAGTTTGAAGATATAGTATGTTGAGCTGCTGCAATCTTTTTAACATCCTAAAAATTCAAACTCCGGTTTGGCCCGAGTTCAGAAGCTAGCATGCCTGGGATGGCAGAAGAGATACGTCATGAGGATGCCACTGGGCCACATCAATCAAGTGGAGACTCTCCCTGGCCCCAAATATCTTGCTGTATTAGAGAACATTTTTTTCCTTATTATCTAAGCCCCTTTTGGATAGGGTTATCTATTACTTGTGGCCAAAAGCACCCTAATTATCACACAAATCAACTGACAATTTGGCAGACAACAGGAAAATGGAGAGATGGATGAGTAGAGGGAACAACCAATAGGGAGAAAGACATATAGACAGAAAGAGGGCCAATAGCAGACTAGTAAAGAGATGGACAATAGCAGTAATAATAAGCAGACAATGAGGAGATTCTCGGCCTGATAGATACAGGCCGGTGGTAAGTGATTGGAGACTAGTTAAGTAGACACATGTGCGAGGGTGGATTAGACAATAGAAACAAGCATGTGCATGAAGACAGACACGGAAGGACTGGCAGATGGAAACATACAAGCACTGCTAGATGTCTAGAAAACCACCAGGCATTTCTATGACTGTGGTCACAGGATGGTACATAACCCTGTCTCAATCCTTCATGAGAAATCCCAGGTTGTGAATTCTTTGATAGAAATCATATCTTACCTACCTTTAGTATTTTCTTCCTTCAGTCTAACACAGATCTGAGCATGAGGTAAGTGCTCAATATCTATTTTTAGAATGAATCGCTGTAGATGGAAGGAAGGAGAGATGGAAGAAAGAAAAGGAGGGGGGATCAAACACTAGAAAGGAGGACAAAATATTGTGGAGACCAGTAACTGGACAGATCCATTGGCAATAGGTTGACAGACCATGAGGGAAGCAGATTGATAGTATGGTCAGGTATGTACCAACATGCCAATTTCAAATGGACAGATGAGAGAAAATAGGATGATCAGTATACAGATAAATCAAATGTGTGTGGGGCTGCGTGAGAATGAATACAGATGCATAGATCACTAACAGGCAGGCAGATGTATGATGGATGGATGGATGGATGGCCAGCCAGATGGTTAAATAGATCAAAAAATAGGTAGGAAAATGAATGGGCAGGTGGACAAAGGCAGGACATGTCGCCAAACCTGGAACTGGAGAGAATAGGCCAGTTAAAAAGCAAAAGGTGAGGCTGGAGAGATGGCTCAGAGGTTAAGGCACTTGCCTCTAGTGCCTAAGGCCCTGGGTTCAATTCCCCAGGACCCATATATGCCAGACCCACAAGGTGGTCTCTCTCTCTCTCTCTCTCTCTCTCTCTCTCTCTCTCTCTCTCTCTCTCTCTCTCTCTCTCTCTCTTTGCTTGAAAATGAATAAAATATTTTAAAAAAAGAAAAAGGTGAGCAATGGGTACATGACTAGAGACTGGATGGATATATAAATGGACAGAGAGAAACTGAGGAGCTGAGGGTGGAAAGAACCAGAATGTAGAGATCCTGAGACACCAGGATTAAATAGTAAGTACATTGTTTGGGAAAGATGACTCTCCCTTCCTCCCTCTCTTTCTTACTCTCTTCCTCCTGCCCTCCCTTCTTCTCTCTCTTTATTTCCTTTCTCTCTCTTACCACCTCTTCCCTGCCTCTCCACCTGCACCAAGTCTCTAAGTGTCCCCATGCCCATGGCTCAAGCTCTGCCTCCCTCAGGCAAGCTTTCTGAGTGACAGGGACTGCCTCTGAAATGGCCTGGAGGTGGGGTGGTGAGGCACATGGGGCCATGGGAAGGCAGAGAACATTTTTCTACCTGTCACTCCCCAGGGAGTCCTCCCCATCCAGCAAATAAGTCCTGGTCTATGGGTCTTCTCCTGACCAGTCCTCTTCTCTTCCTGCCAAGATACCAAGAATCTGGGGTTCAACCTCTGAAGTAAGTTACCCTTGGATCTATTCACCCCCAGAGCAGAGTGACACTTGGATCATCCTCAATACCACCTCTCTGGTGGTCCCTTGCTCCTTTCTCCATGACATTGGATCTGTCAGGGACCAGAGAAGTGGCATAGGAGAGACCTCACAAGGATGCTGGGAGAGCGTGACACAGAGTACTCTGCTGGCCTCATGAGTCAGCTGCAGGTTTGATGCTTCTGTCTTCAGCTTTGCTCCAGCAGAGACCCTTGACAGGAGGACTCAGCACTTGCAGCTCTGCCCAGCATGGTAGCCCCAGCCCTCTGTCCACACACACATGCCTGCCTCCATCAGCCCTTAACAGACAGGAACTTGCATGGCCAGCTCTTGAGCTTTCCACCCTCTTCTGGTTGGAGTCCTGGCTCCTCTAGGCTCATGGAAGGCTCACCCCAAGAGCCTCTCCTTTTCTGAGTTCCACTCTCTCCTGGGTCCAAGTAAGACCTAGTATGTCATGTCCTTAGGGTCATGGCCCTCTTCTTTTCCATTAACCTTCATCATTACCTGCCTTGAACATGTCATCTCTCTTCCTGCCTTCCCCTCCCCTTCCTCCTCCTGTGTCCAGAGAGGTCCCTCCCACACCTGGTATGTGTACTCAGAAGCCAAACTGCCCAGTTTCAAATTCTAACTCATCTGGGGAGATGTCAATTAAAAGCATTTTCTTGGGAAGCCTGGTGGCCCAGGTTCAATTCCCCAGTTCCCATGTAAAGCCAGATGCACAAAGTGGTACACGCATTTGGAGTTTGTTTCCAGTGGCAAGAGGCCCTGGTTCATCCATTTCCTGCTCTCTCTCTCTCTCTCTCTCTCTCTCTCTCTCTCTCTCTCTCTCTCTCTCTCTCTCTCTCTTTTCTCCTTGAAAATTAATAAATATTTTAAAAATAAATTTTAAAATATAATTCTAACTCTTCCTTTTCCTAGCTTTGTGACTATAGAAAAACTTATTGACCTCTCTGTGTCCCATTTCATCTGCAAGATGAGTTACTAATAGTATAACCCTCCCAAGATTGCTGAGAGAACCAAGTTAATATAAGTAGGGTGTTTGGAACTACCCCTGTCGTACAGTCCATCATGCAAGTGAGTTCCCCTCAACCTTGTCCACATAACTTTCCTGTTATTCTTCTGGCACAGGGATTCAGGATGGAGCGTTGGAGGAAGGGAGCTATCAGGTCCTGAGCAGCACTGTGTACAGAGGGTCTCACTATGGTGTCTTCATTGAAAAGAAACCAAATCAAACCCTGGAGAGTACATAACTGACTTCACCTCTTCCCAAGGCCTCAGAGCCAATCAGTAGAAGACTGATTGAACTTAGATTGCTGGGATTCTAGACCTGGTCAGAGGATCAGGGACCGAGGAGTTGAAGTTGTAATTGAGATGTGAGGCTGGGGGGCACTGGAGCTGTGGGCATTGCATGATTGGCAGTTTGAGTATGAGTAACATGTTTTCAGAGCGGCCACAGCCTGTGACAGACAGGGTGCCAAAACCTCACTGCCACGCACCCCATCCTCCATCTGCTAAAATCAATCCTCTAGCCTCACACTGTGGTTTGGGGGTTATGGGAAAGGTGGTCATTTGAGCACAGGAGGACAGCAGTCATCAAATTAATGACTCACCTGGGGTCAGGAAGTCCAGGGCTACCTGGAGATGAATTATCTGGTTAAGAAGCCATGACCAGGTGGATCAGTGGAGACAAGGCTTGGTGGTTTATTGCCACAAATGCACTGCTGAGGCTGGGCTCACAAAGACCACCTTTCTTAGGAGTGTCCTGATCCTCTGAGTCCTCAGGAAGCTCAGTGCCAAGCGGGGAGTCACAAGCCCTGGAGACCCTCCAGGAGCAGATGCAAGATGGAGAATAACGTGGAGATTAATGGGATGAAAATCTGTTGAAGGGAGAAAAGGGAATCCAGATTGGACCAAAGCACGATGGAGCTAGAATGGCCCCTAAGCTTTTTCTTAAGTTAGGGCTGGAGGGAGCAGCCTTTTTTTGTGTGTGTGTGGGAGTATGTGTATATATTTCCCCAGGAGTCACCAAAAGCAGAAACTGGGAGATACATAAATTCCAGGCAGACCAAAGGGGTAAGTTCTTTGTGAATGAAGTTGAGATTCTTAGAGTTCACTGCTGAGTCTGAGAGAAGACAGAATGAAAAGATAATGGTTGGGGATTGTTTGTGTGGGGGTGGGCAGAAGAGTCACAGGCCTAAGTGGAAACACCAAAGAGAGTGTGGGAAGAAAAGAGTTACGGGCTGCGGATGGAACTGTGGCCAATGCCACCCTTACGTGGAGTGAGGGATAAAAAAAGAAACCTTGAGAAGAGGAAGAAACAGGATTGCTGTCATGAACACCAAAGGGAGAAGGAGAGCCAAGGAGGTGCCAGCCAACACAGCTTGTGTGCTACAGAGAGTAGGAAAGACCACAGTGCCATAACCTGCTGAAGAGAACAGCTGACCTGGAAGAAAGCAGTTCATCAAAGTGGTTGGTGGAAGGCTGACTGTGATGGTTTGAAGACTAAAGATGAAATGAAAGATGAGCATACAGGTGGCCATCTCTGAAGGGAAAGAGATTCCCAGGGGCCAATGCAGGGACCAGTTCAAGTATGACTGCTCTCCATGACCTTGGCTTGTGCTCCTTCTCTGGAGTCTCTGATCACAGGCTGATCTATCTTTGATCGGTTTGCCCTCCCTCCTCATCTGGACTGGAAACCCCTTCAAGGGACCTGCAAGCGACTAGCAGTGGCTTGAATGAATGGTCCAAGATGGGGCCATCATTTGCTGATGTACCGAGCAGTCGGTCAGCAACAAAACAGTGAAGCAATGTTCTAGAAGAAGACATGATGGGAAGAAAGATAGCAGAGAGTAATGAGACTTCGGAGTTGCTTATGTACCTAATGACTGATTGCTCCAGGAAAAACACCACATCCTTACTCAGCCTGCAATTTCAGGAGTTTCCAGTCTCTGCCTCCCACAGGACTAGGGTTACCTGTGTGTGAAGCCATGTCTAGCTCTTTACATGGGTGCTGGGATTGAACTCAGGCCCTCTCAGGTCCTTGGGCTTGTGTTGGCAAATGTTCTTTCTTACTAAGCCATGTTCCCAACACCCAATTTCCCCTCAATCTTGCCCACATCTAGCATGGTAGGTCCTTCGAATTTTAGCAATTGCAGTGTAGTGGTATATCATTGTGGTTTTTCTTTGCATTTTCTTCAATTATTTTTTTTTTAAGGAATGAGTGTATTGAGTAAACTGCAAGAGAGTAGTGGGCTGGTTGGCAACCAGAATACTGCCTGCCTATAAATAATTATTTTGAACAGTTTTTCAGGTGTTACTTGATATCCATTTGTCTTCTTAGGTTAAGTATCTTTTTGGAGCAAGTATTCAAATCTTTTGTTTGTTTTAAAATTGGATTTTTAGTCTGGAGAGAGGGATCAGTAGTTAAAGGCACTTGCTTGCAAAGCTAGATTTGATTCCCCAGTATTCATGGAAAGCCAGATGCACAAAGTGGTATATCCATCTGGAGTTCATTTGTAGTGACAGGAGGCCCTGGAGCACCCATATTCTCTCTCTAAAATAAATATTTTAAAAAATTGGATAATTGTCTTATTTTACGCTGTTCTTTATATATTCTGGAACACAAGTTCAGTTCTTTGTTGAGTGTTTTTTTTTTTTTTTTTTTTTTTTTTTGGTTTTTCGAGGTAGGGTCTCACTCTAGCCCAGGCTGACCTGGAATTCACTATGTAGTCTCAGGGTGGCCTTGAACTCACGGCGATCCTCCTTCCTCTGCCTCCCAAGTGCTGGGATTAAAGGCGTGCGCCACCATGCCCGGCTTGAGTGTATTTTTTATAAATAATTTCTTTCTGTTTTTGTTTTGCTTATTTGTTTCTTACAAGATCTCATTATGTAGCAAGGTTGACCTTGAATTCCTGATTCTCTTGTCTCCATCCCCTAAGGACTGGGATTACAAGTGTGGATACCACACTCAGTTACCTTTTCATTTTCAAAACAATATTTTTTGAAGAGCAAACATTTTAAAACTGATTAAGCCTGATTCCTTGATCTTTAAAACAATACATGCTCTTTTTAAATTTTAATTAGGAAATCTTTGCCAAACCCAAGCACTACAATTTTTTCTCCTGTCTTCTTATAGAAAGGTTTCTTGGTGGTGTTTGGTTGTTATTAAACAGGGTCTCACTATGATGTCCTGCTGACCTGGAGTTCACTATTTAGATAGGCTAGTCTCAAACTCACAGAGATCCACCTGTCTCTGCCTCCTCCATACAGGGATCACAGGTGTGAGCCACCATGTCTGTCTTTTATGGTTTACTTCTCAGGTGGTGTGAAGCAATGATTGAGGTGTTTTGTTTTGTTTTGTTTTGTTTGCATGTAGCTATCCAATTGTTCCAACATTATTTTCTGAAAAGATTATTTTTTCCCCATTGAATTGCTTTGGTGCTTGTGTCAAGAAGCAGCTGACTACTTACACAGGTTCTCTCTCAGGACTTCATTGTGTTCCTTGGATTAATCTGTCTTTGTACCAATATCAGACTGTTTTACTTGAAATCAGGTAATGTAATCCTTCTAACTGTGTTCTTTTTCAAAGTTGTTTTGTCTGTTCTGGGATTGCAGCATTTCCATGTGCACTTTAAAATCCATGAATCAATTTCTAAAAATAAAAAGCTGCTAAGGTTTTGAGATTGCATTGAATCTACTCATCAATTTGTGGATTATTGGCATTTTTCAATACATAGACATAATATTTCTCAATTTATTTGGGTCTTCTTTAATTTCTCTCAGCAATTTATTTATTCATTGATTTACTTATTTATTTACTAACTATTCTGTGTTGGAGAATAAACCCAGGACCTTGCACATGTGAGGCAAGTATCTACCATTGAGCCATATCCTCAGCTAGTGTACAGCTTTTAGAGTGTGGGTCTTATATATTTTTGGTTAAATTAATCTCTAGTACTTAACATTAACATTTTGATGTTTCTGTAAGTGGTAAATTTTTACATATCTACTTTGTATTGCTGAAGGCTGTCCTACAGTTGCTAACTCAGGAGGACTGATACATAGATTATGAATTTGCACTTTTTAGTTATTTCCCAAGAGATGTTGATACCACTTTTCTGGGGAGCACACTTTGTGAACTACTGACATAAATGTTCTGCTTGAACTCCTTGTTCCAGAACAAGCTCATCACTTGCCCAGGGAAGCTCTGCTCTGATCTCTCTCCCTCAAAATTGTACTGCTATTTCCTCATCTCTCGGTCAATGTCAGCAGCCTCCCTGATGAACGTACTCCTGAAATGTTTCTCCTCTGTGTCTGCTTCTCTTCAGATCCTATCTCCACTTTTTTCTTCCTTAACCAGGGACATCACCTCCTAACTGAACTCTGAGTCTGGAATCTCTTCCTACCTTAACCTGTACTCTATCTTCAAGGTTCCCTCATAGCCCAAGATTCCTGAATTTCCCCAGAACCAGACATGGGGAGAAAAGACAAGGAAGACAGATAAGCTAGTTACCTGCACAACTTGGATTGCACCTGTCTCCTGCTGAGGAATCCATGGGCTCTGACTGGATGATGTCATACAGCTTCCTCTGATATTGCACAGACTTTCAATTGCCTACTCAATATCCATTCTCAATTTGGTCTTAGGTAAATGCTCATAGCTTTTCCATAGAGCAATAGTCTAGATTTTTTTTTTCAATTATACGTCTCAGTATGCCTTGAACATAAATGACCACATTATTAAGTCGTGGCCAATAAGATGTAAATAGAAGTTGGAAGATTCCACAGGGCCAGCAAAGAACTGGATGGATTGCCTGTCTTCGTTTCTTTCCTCCTCAGTCTGGTGTGCTGGAGTTCCAGGTGGGCACATTAGATTGTGAAGTGGCCTTGAAGATGGAAGCACTTCTGAGAACATAAGAAGTCTGAGTTCCTGGTGACAGGAGAACTGCCATACAAATCCCAGATTATTTTAGAGGAAATTAAACCTGTGTTTTTAAGAGACTAATTGGACTGCTTACAGTTAGCTTGAATCCAGAATAGTACATCTGCTATTTATACCTCTAAATATTATCCTCAGCATACTTTCTAGTTTCTTCTTATTCCAGCCCCTGATAGAGACATGGTGTTCTGGCCAAGCTGTGCCAATTGCTACTTTCTAAGGACAAGCAGTGCATGCCTGTCTCTGTCCATCTCATGCACCCTTTCCAGGTCTCCTTATTGAGGTCAAAGTCATATGCCCACTCCTCCTTTATCCTTTACTAATTCTGCAATCCAAATATGCTTTCTCCTTCTCCTGAACTCAGTGTTTTGATTGTATACTTGGCACTGAGACTGTGGCCCACTTATCAAAACTTGGATGCCTTTTCCTGCCAGACTGTAAGCTGTCCTTATGGTGCTAAGCACAGGGTTAGTGTTCAACCAGGATTTGCTAAAGCAATGCATGAATAAATGAAGGAAAGAAGGAAAAATAGAGAGTAATAGTCTGTCACCCCTCATCTTGTGCATCCCTCCACAGAGAGTACAGTTTAAGAAGGTTTTCACATTTGATCATGAAGAAGAGAGAGGCAACAGATGCAGACAGGAGACCATCTCTGCCTGGAAAGGACAAGGCTGGGGAGAATTACTGCTCTTGATGCAGTCTGTCTTGTAAGAACAATAGCAACAACTAATATTTACTAAGCACTTGCTATGTGCTGACACCATGCAATGTGATTTACACACAGAGCAGCCAATGAGATCAGTACCAATCTTTCCTCTATTTTACAAATGAATGGACTGAGATTCAGAGAGGTTCACTAACATCCAAGGTTTCAGACCTTGTAAGAGGCAGAGCAGGAACTGGTGATTGGTCCTGTCTGATTCCAAGCCATGTTCCATTGTGCGTTAGGCTGTTTGAGACAGGGACCCTCTGTTCACCCTGAAGAGCCTCTACAGTGTAACTGTTACCCCGTATCTCAGAACGGTTACCATCAAAATGATCAAGATGTTCTTCACCTGGAAAGATACAGTAGACATACTCAAATCAACCGATGACTACTAAACTAAGATTGAAATGTGGAGAGATGATTGACCAATCAGAGATCTCAAAACTCACCTTTAGGTGATATTGGTATGTCAACAGAGAGAGAGAAGAGCTATCAAGATGAAGGAAAAGTAGGAAAGAACATAACTAACAAACCTGTCCTAAACGAACAGCTAAAGGAAGTTATTTTTTAAAAATAGAAAGGAAACGATCAAAGAAGCAGCCATGGAACACTAGGAAAGAACATAATGAACAAAAATATGGATAAATATAAGACTTTACTTCTCTTAATATTTCAAATGTTTTTAAGGCATGGTCTCACTCTAGCTCAGGCTGATCTGAAACTCACTCTGTAGCCAAGGCTAGCCTCAAACTCATGGTGATCCCCCTACCTCAACTTAGCATGAGCTACCACACTCTACTTCAAATTATGTTTAACTGTTGAATCAGAAGTTACAATATTGTCTAGTGTATGTTGAGATGATACTTAAGACAGCTGTATTATAAATGGATAATAATAAACATAAAGTAGATAGTTTCTAATTTACTTGAACTGATAAATTTAAGATGAGCAGTAGATCATGATTTTTATATATGATATACATATATCATTCATATATTTATATGAATATGATGACATATATAGTGAAATACCTAAATATAACACTAAAAAATATACAAAGAAACTGTGCTCAAAAATATACAAAGAGCTAGGGAGATGGCTCAGTGGATAAAGCATTTGCTATAAAAGCATGAGTACCTGAGTTCAGATCCCCAGAACCCACATAAGTACCAGGTGGTACTACCTACCTATTGTCCCAGGACTCCTGGGATTCCTGAGTCAAGCTGGATGGATAGACTTGATGATTTGGTGAGCTCAGGGTTCAAGTGAGACACCTCGCCTCAGCAAATAAAGTGGGGAATGATTAAGAAAGACACCCAAGATTAACCTCTGGCCTTCACGTACATGTGCACACACGAGCATGAGCACTTACACACATGTATCCACGTTCATGCATGTACAGCACATACATACACATGCAAAAAAAATAAATTTAAAGTACTATGGAAAAATAAGAATCAAACTCTAAAAAATGTTCAAGTTAACCATAAAAAGTCAGGGAAAGGAAAATAAATGAAAAACAGGGTAAAGTAAAACAGCAAATTAGATTTTCACCTATCGACAATTACATCAAATATAAGTATCTATATATGCAAATTAAAAGACAGAGTTTGTCCATGGGCTAGGGATACAGCTCATGGATAAAGCATTTGCCTAGCATGTGCAAGGCCTACAATCAGGACCCACATATGCCAGACACACAAGGTGGTGGCCCTGGTGCGCTCTCTCTCTCTCTCTCTCTCTCTCTCTCTCTGTATCTCTCTGATTGAAAATGAATAAATAAAATATTTTTAAAGAAAGGATATGTCATATAAATATTAAAAAGGCAAGGGTAGCCTCAGATAAAGCAGACTTTAGAGCAAAGAAAATTACCAGAGACAGAGAGGGACATGATACAGTAATAAAAGTGTCAGTCCCCCAGGAATGTCTATGGACCAAGCAACAGGGCTGCAAAACATCTGAAGCAAAGCCTGACAAAACTTCCAGAAGAAGCAGACATTACACTATTATAGTTGGAGACTTCAATAGCTCTCTTTCACAACTGATAGGAGAACTAGACAGAAAAGCAGAATTTAACAATACCCTCACCCAACAAGATTTAATCCACATTTACAGAGCACTCCATTCAACAATACCTGAATATATATCTTTTCAATTTACTGTAGGATGTATACCAAGATAGATCATATCCTGAACTATTAAATAAACTGAACATTTTTTACAGAACTAAAAATTGAACTCAAGACTTCACAAATGCTAGCCAAGCGCTCTACCACTGAGCTATAGCCAGAACCCTTAGAAAATTTTTGTTTTTTCGAGGTAGGGTCTCACTCTAGCTCAGGCTGACCTGGAATTCACTATGTAGTCTCAGGGTGGCCTTGAACTCATGGCGATCCTCCTACCTCTGCCTCCCGAGTGCTGGGATTAAAGGCATGCACCACCACACCCAGCTAATGAAAATTCTTTTATTTTTAAATTTTGAGACAAGGTCTTGCTAAGTTGCCCAGGCTAGCTTTGAACTCACTCTATAGCTCTGGCAGGACTTGAATTTGTGATCCTCCTGCCTCTCAGCCTTCTGAATAGCTGGGATTATAGGCCCCTACCACAAAGCCTAGCTTCTAAGCAAAGTTTTAAATGAATTAAAATCATAAGAATGTGTTTTCCAACTACAAATGGAATTTTAAAAATAGAATTGATAAAAGATAAAAAGAAAATTTTGGAAGCAAAATAACACATTTGTATTCAGGTGTAAATCTAATAAAACATATGCAGGATTTATATGCTGAAAACTACAAAGTTCTGATAAAAGACCTCAAATAAGGTCCAACAAGAAAATGAATAAATATAAGAAAGAGATGCACCATTAGAAAGACTCAATATAGTTTAGATGCCAATTTTCCTCAAGTTGATGTATAAGATTTTTTTGTCAATATATATAAGATTGTTCTAAAATTGATATGTGAAGGAGTGAGAATAACTAAAAACAATTTTGGCAAGGATAAAGAATGAGACTCAAACTATACAATTTCAGCATTTTTATAGCTTCAGTAACCAAGACTGGGTGATACGGGTAGAGGTTCAGACACACTGAGTAGTGCAGCAAAACAGAAAGAAACAGAAAAACACAAGTATGCCAGCTGGTTTTCAAAAGTGTGTTTGTGCATGTTGTACATGGGTGTGTGAGTGTGGGCACGTGTGTGTGGAGGTCAGGCCACTACTTTAGTGTGTCAGTCATCACTGCCTGGCTTTCCATCTCACTTGAGCAAGAGGGTTTTTCTTTCCGGATCTCGCTCTGTTATTGTTCTTTTCTAAACTCACTGGGAGCATCCAGAAAATTCTCCTCTCTGCTTGCCATCTTGCAGTCATTGTGCTGGGGTTATAGAAGCCCATTTCAGAGGGTCTGGGATTAAACCCAGGCACTCAGCCTTGAGCAGAAAGCACTTTATTCACCAATCCATCTCCCCAGCCGGCCAACTTTGTGTGTTTGGTTGGGGGCTTTGTTTTTATTTTTAAATATACTTATTATTTATTTATTTATTTGCAAGGAAAGAGAAAGGGGAGAGAGGAAAAGAGAAAAAGACAGGCAGAGAGAGAATGGGTACACAAGGACCTCCTGCCATTGCAAACTCCAGACCCATGTGTCACTTTGTGAACCTGATTTTATGAGGGTCCTGGGGAATCTAACAGAGGCCAACAGGCTTTACAAGCAAGCACCTTAACTGCTGAGCCATCTCTCCAGTCCCTTGTTTTTGTTTTTCTGAGGTAGGCTCTCCTTCTAGCCCAGGCTGACCTGGAATTCACTATATAGTCTCAGGCTGGCTTCAAACTCATAGCAATCCTCCTACCTCTGCCTCCCGAGTGCTGATATTAAAGGCCTGCACCATTATGCCTGGCTGTTTTTTGTTTTTTGAAGCAGAGTTTCACTCAGGCTAACCCAAAACTCACTCTGTTCAAGGCTGGCCTTGAACTCATGATGATCCTACCCCAGCTTCCCAAGTGCTAGAATTAAAAGCATGAGTGAGTCACCATGCCTGGCATCCACAAACTGATTTTGACCAAAGTATGAAAACAATTCAACAGAGGAAAAACAGTCTTGTTAACATATGGGCCCAGAGAGAGTAGATATTCTGAGGAGAAGGGAAGGAGGGAGAAGAAGAGGAGGAATTGGAGCTTCAATTTAAGTCTGAGCCCTTTATGCTGAGAAAGGTTCAATTGGAGTTGAGGCTGAGAGATGGCTCATTTGGTAAAGCGCTTATCATACAAGCATGAGGACCTGAGTTCAGATCCCCAGAACCCACATATAATTCTGGGCATGGTGGTATGTGTCTGGGGTGCCAGCACTGGGGAGGTAGAGGCATGGGATCCCCCGGGGGTTGCCGGCTAGCTTGTCTAGCCAAATAGGTGAGATCCTGTCTCAAAAAACTTGGAGAACAATCGAAGACACTCAACATCAACTTCTGGTCTCTACACATGCTCACACACAAGCACCCACATGCAGTGAAACATGCATACGCATGCACACATTCCACAAACGCATGCCAGAAAAAAGGGGTGCGGGGGGGGGGGGGTTTGAGGGAAAGACAGAGCCAACTCAGGAGTCACCGATCAGAAACCCTCCATAGTTGCCTGAGTTGAGCATCCACTCCGGTCTGCCCTGCTAACTTCCTTTTTTAAAAAAAATTCACTTATTTATTATTTATTTATTTGCAAGCAGAGAGAGAATGGGTGCACCAGGGCCTATAGCTATTGCAAACATCTCTAAACAGGTCTTTAGGCTTTGCAGGCAAGCACCTTAACTGCTGAGCCATCTCTCCGGCCCTTAACTTCCATTTTAATGCTGTGATCATTAGCTAGCTTACTTGCTTGTCTCCCCTGTCTATACTCTGATTTTTGAGGGCTGAGATCATTTTCCAGTTTGCCTTCATATAGCATAAATGCTTTATTTTAGCAGACAACAAAACACCGTTTACTCTTCACTTCGTAGATATAGGCTCAAGACTTGTCTGTATAGGATTGTATTGAGTAGCGTTCCGCCATCATTTCCTTCCATGAGCTATACCCATAATGCCTTGCTGCCATCTTCAGCTCTTTAAAAATATTAAAACAGATTTGTATTTATTAATGTCCCATAAAGATTTAAGCATATTACACTACCTCAAAAATAGTAGAAAAACCCTTCTCCCTCCCCTACCTCCCTGCTATTTTCAGCTTTGATATCCTTAGCATGGACTGAAAACTATAAATTATTTAAGAAACTATGTGAGTGGAAGTCCTGGATTTTCCCTTTATTTTGTAGTTGTCTTATTAATACATAATTTGATAAAAAATTTAAGCAACCTGCTATTATAGACTCTAGGTAGCAATGTTAGTTTTTCATTTCTATTTTATCGTTTCCTGTAAGATTTAGTTAAATTATGTAAGAATAATATGTGCAGCTGGCATAAACAGGCTGAGTTAAAAACAAATGACTCTTGGTAAGCATGCAATTCAGCCAAATGCGGGGAGCCCGAGTGCATGGCATCCTAGCTGTGAGTATTTGATGAGCCATGAGTGCAGTCTGTGTTTTACACAGGATTGATGGTATCACTTAAGCCACTGAGCCAGGTGAGCGGAAGTTGTTTTCAAAGTTCTATCTTAATATCAGTAATAATAACTGAAACTTATTGAGTGCTTACTCTGTGCCAGGCACTATGCGAGATGCTTCTATACACAAGTCAATTGTTACCTGAAGAAAAGTATTATTGTCCCCATTTTAGAGATAAGAAAGCAGAAGCTCAATGAATTTACATAACTTTCCCAAGACTCTCTGGGTTCTGTTTGATTCTAGAATCTCTGCTTTTTGGCACAATGTTATGTTGTTTCTAGAATCCAGAGGATAATGAAAAGCCTGGGTATTGGGAGACATTTTTCTACAGTGGAGAAAGTCCTGAAAGACCAACTGGCTGATTCTGAGGAGTTTCCTGAAGTGACAGGAGTGGGGAAGAAAGAGGTTAGATGTCCTTTTGGGGGTTTGGAGTTGAGAATCCTATAGCAGGTGATGGGGTGAAGCCTACACAGGGTACCAGGACATGTCAGTCCATCTCCTACATCTATTCTAGACTTGTGACAAAATCAACAGGTACTTATTTACCTTCAGTTCAGTCTTATCTTTTATTTATTTGTTTGTTTGTTTGTTTGTTTGTGAGAGGGGGAGGGAGAGAGAGAGAATATGGGCTTGCAAGGGCCTCCTCCCGACACTGCAAATGAACTCCATATATATACACCACTTTGTGCATATGACTATCCATGGGTACTGGGGACTGAACCCAGGCCATCAGGCTTTGCAAGTAAGTGCCTTTAACCACTGAGCCCTCCTCCTACCTTCTTCTGTTTCAGCTGAACCTGGTTGGATTTTTTTTGCATGTGTATATATGTGTGGTGCACATGTGGGTAAGTATGCATGTGGGCATGTGTGTGTGGAGGACAGAGGCCGACATCAAATGTCTTCCTTAATTAATTTACACCTCATTTTATTGAGATGTGACTCTGGCTGAACCTAGAGCTCACCAATTCAGCTTGAGTTAGGCAACTTTCCCAGAATTTACCTGTTTCAATTTACTGAGATTAGAGACACTCACGTCCATGCCTGGCATCTATATAGGCACTGGGGGTCTGAACTCAGGCCTTTTGCCTACTGAGCTATCTACCCAGCCCCTACTGACTTTTAAAAAATGTGTTCCAGCCTGGGCTCAAGGAAGACCCTACCTCGAAAAACTAAATAATAATAATAATAATAATGACAGTGTTCAACAAATACCTGGGAAGCACTTACTTTGTACCGAGTCCTCAGCCAGCTATGGCGATAGGAAGACACATATTAAACCACAATGACTACCCCCACTTTGTACAAAGAGTGAATGTATTCTAAAGTGAAACATAAGAAAAGCACTGGGTAAAGCCGGGCGTGGTGGCGCATGCCTTTAATCCCAGCACTCAGGAGGCTGAGGATCACCGTGAGTTCAAGGCCACCCTGAGACTACATAGTGAATTCCAGGTCAGCCTGGGCTAGAGTGAGACCCTACCTCAAAAAACAAAAAGCAAAACAAAAAAAAAAAAGAAAAAAGAAAGAAAGAAAGCAAAGCAAAGCACTGGGTATACCACAGGAGTGTGTAAAAAGGTGATTTCACTTATTCGTGTCAGCCTGCTCTGAAAACATTATTCTGCAGCTCAAACAATGAGCCATCAGTCATGCACGTAGAGATGGAATGGGTGGGTATTCCAGGCAGAGATGAAAATGTTCCAGCAAAGAAAACAACATATGTAAAGGCCCTGCGGCCAGAACAGAGGAAGGAGCAATAAACAAAAGCCACATCATGCTGGCCCAGAGGTCAAGTTGACATTTAAATGTTTTTATTTGTATTGATTTATTTGAGATAGAGATAGAGATAGAGAGAGAGAGAGAGAGAGAGAGAGAGAGAGAGAGAGAGAGAGAGAGAGAGAGAATAGAGGTGTGCTACAAAAGAACTCCAGATGCATGTGCTATTCTTTGTGCATCTAGCTTTATGTGGGTGCTGGGGAATTTAACCTGGGCTGGCAAGTGTAAGACACTTTCCAAGCAAGTGCTTTTAACCACTGAGTATTCTCCCCAGACCGTCAAGTTGACATTTCAAAGTCTTATCCTAACAGTAACGGGAGCCAAGAAAGGGGCTTCCAGTGTCACCAAGAAAATAAAGACATGGTCAGTTGATCAATTATATGACTTTGTATAATAAGCTATTTCATTGCATGGCACTTTGTGTTTTATAAAATGCTTCCTCAGCACTATCTCGTGTGTGTGTGTGTGTGTGTGTGTGTGTGTGTGTGTGTGTGTGATGTGCACATGCATGTGTAGGCCAGAGGACAACCCAGGAATCCTCAGCAACATCATCTACCTTTTTTGGAGACAGGGTCTCTCATTGGCTTGGAGCTCACTGATTAGCTAGACTGACTGGCCAGCAAGCCCCATGGATTTTTGCCTTTCTCTACCTCCCCAGTGTTGAGATTACAAATGTACATATCTCCATCCAGATTTTGTTGTATTTTTGCTTGGGTTCTGGGGATTGAACTCAGGACCTCGTGCTTGCTAGGCAAGCACTTTACCACTGAGGTATTTCCTCATCCTTCCTCAGCATTATCCTATGCCTCCCTTACAGCATCTCTCTGAAGGAGATAGTCCAATTTTTTTTTTCCGAGGTAAGTCTCACTCTAGCCCAGGCTGACCTGGAATTCACTATGTAGTCTAAGGGTGGCCTTGAACTCATGGTGATCCTCCTACCTCTACCTTCCAAGTGCTAGGATTAAAGGCGTGTACCACCACGCCCGGCTTGATAGTCCAATTATTGATTCAGATGGGGAATGTGAGGCTTTGGGAGGTAAGTGACTTACCCAAGACACACAATGAGCCAGCAGTAGACAGCATCCATATCATGACCTTGACATGCCTTGGGCCAGTTATGCAGAGAAAGCACTGGCTCTATATGAGCCTGGAGTCTGGATCATGCTGGCAGGGAAGTCCCCATAATGAAGAACTGCATGACTGCATAAGATAGTTATTAAAGGTTCCTGCCAAGAGCTGTCACTCCTTATATGTAAATGGAACAATCACACCAAGTCTGAAGTTGCTGTAGTGATCAAATGAGACAATGTTTGTGAATGTATTTGACACATAGTAGGAGCTCAGCAAATATCCACATATTTCCATTTTTAAAGAGGATAGTGGGCATTGTTTTGGGGTACTGTGGAATACACTGAATGCGGGAGTTAAATGAGGCTCAAATCCCTTCATACCAGGGTTCATTGTATGTGAACTGGGTTGTATCCCTGTGTAATTTGCAGGCATAGAAGATGGTATAGAGGAAGACGAGTGCTGGAGTTCTTGGTAATGAGGCTCCTGTTTAACATGAGGCCTCTGTAGCTAAACTTCTACCTTCTAGGCTGTGGAGAGAGTTCTGCTGGGAGCTAAGTGTAAAGATGTGACTGCCCAGGTGGCCTCTCGGGAGATGTGCTGGCCTCTAGAGCCATAGACAAGGAGCTGTCTAGGGGTCAAGACCCTGGGGAAACAGCATTTAAGAGTTTCAGAGGTCTGCTAAACATCAACTAAAGGCTTGTCCAGTGAGCTAAGGAAGGAGCACCAAGTGAAATTTGGGAGCTCAAAGCACAGGGGAAATGTGTGACTCAGGACTCACTGAGTATCCTGACCATGGTGCACCTTCCGACCTAGAGTAGTGTGGACCTCAGAGGGACCCTCTGTCCACCCTGGGGCTTCGATAGACTTAAATTAGCATGGAAAAGATAGACCTCAAGTTTTCCTGGCTTTGCAAATAATCTTTGATTTTAAAAGGGGGCCTGCTAGAAATGGGTGATGGATTGAATGGTGGTCTCATAGAAAAGCAGACTGTTGGCAAATCAATGATTCTTGGTTTTACCCTGACCTTTGGCCTACAAGACATTTTTCATGGACTAAGCAAACACACACATACACACGAAACAAATGTTTCACTAAGCAGTACCTCTACTTCATATGTGACGCAGCTGATATTTTATTTTCCATTTTATTCTATTTCCTTACATTTGTTTCATGAACATTAATGGATTGCAACCTGTACTTTGAGAAACACTGATCTAATAGATGATGACTTGTCCTTGGGGTGATTGAGGAAGATGCTGTTAGTGAATAATGAAATTCAGGTGAGTAATGCCAAAGGCTGAACAGCCTGACTAGATACTTTAGATGCTCATAACAGAGCCCCAATCTGATTTTCTATCACCTCTGAATATTGAGGTTGGACAGGATAAAGACAGTAACAATGCAGAGAGGAGTGACAGCACTCACCAAGGACCAATCAGTGCAGAGAGCTGGGCTAGCTACTTGAGTAAGATATAAATATGAAGAGCAAACACAGTCCTTACAGGAGTTCATAATCTAGTGGGAGAGATGGAGAGGGTCATAAACACAAAAGTATGAGCTGATGGAAGATGACATCTCTTTTAGAAATAGAAGCTTTAGGGCTGGAGAGATGGCTCAGTGGTTAAAGCACTTGCCTCCAGTGTCTAAGGCCCTGGGTTCAATTCCCCAGTACCCACATAAGCCAGACCCACAAGGTGGTGGCCCTGATGTTCTCTCTCTCTCTCTCTCTCTCTCTCTCTCTCTCTCTCTCTCTCTCTCTCTCTCTCTCTCTCTCTCTCTCTCCCTCTGAATCTCTCTGCTAGAAAATGAATAAAATATTTCTAAAAAGAAATAGAAGCTTTATAATAATCACATATAATGTTAAAATGTATAAAACATAATATTGGAACATATACAACCACATTCTGAAACAATAAATGGAGATTCTTACCTTTAGGAATGAAAACAGAACTCCAAAGTGCTCAAGGGGAGGTCTCAGGTCTGGGAGTCAATAACATGTTTTAAGAGCTAGAATTTAACATGATGAAGACAGAAGAATGAGCCCCAGGCTTCCACCCACTGGGGATCTAGAATGGAACTCCCTCCATAAAATTGAGAACCATTGAGTATGACAGACCATGTGGGGGAACTAGAAAACTTTACTCCCTGGTGAGCGTTCAGCAGAGTTGCGGTCATCTTTCTGAACCTGTGAATGAAGTCATCCTTGGCCTTCCCAAGCGGATGCCAACCATGACTGTGAAATAGGAATTGGCACTACTTACAAAGTGTGGAAACCTCAACTCTAGAAAATTCTATCTAAACCTGTCCATGAATGGTGAAGCCCATAAAGTCTCAGAAGAAGACCAACTGCTCAACACAATGCCTCCTTTGTGGCTAGTGACATACAAGACTCGTAAGGAACCAAGTCTGGCTAGAGATGAGTTGACAGTGAAATACTGTAAACAACAAGAACAAATTAGCCACTAAGTGAGAGAGCCTGCAGAAATAATGCTCTCGAGAATTCCAGCTATGGAGGTGAAACACCGTATTTAAGCTTTGTTTTTCATCAACATAATAACTGTACAAATTTATGGAATACAACATGATACATGCATACAATGTATAGTGATCAAGTTAGGATAATTAGCATATCCATCACCCCCATCACATTTATCATTTCTTTTTGGTGAAAACATAAAAAATCCTCTCTTCTAGCTACTTTGAAATATACAATCCATTACCATTAATCTAGTCACCCAACTGTGCAACTGAGCATCAGAACTCACTCCTACTATCTAACTTTGTACCTGTTGACCGTCTTCTCCCCAGCCCTGTCCTCACTACCCTCATCAGCCTCTGAGAACTGTTGCATCCTCTCCCTCTATCAAATCAATGCCCTTCGTTTCCACAAATGTGTGGGATCGGTATTTGTCTTTCTGTGTACTTGTGTTCATCCCAGGGTCATCCATGTTGCTGAAAATGATAGGATTTTCTTTTTTGTGGCTAAATTGTACTGTTTTATCTATATATTTCCATATACATTTTATTTTGACAATTTCATGCATGAATAAATGCATTTTCATCATAGTCACTCACCATTACCCTCTCTTCCATATATATGTTCTTATCCATTTATCTGTTGATGAACACAGGCTCATTCCATAGCTTAGCTATTGCATATATAAACATGGGTATGCAGACATCACTTTGATGTATTGACCTTATTTCTTTTAAATATATATCCAGTAGTGGGATTACTGGATCTAAATAAATATGTTGG